>JASAND010029775.1:0-37123 GCA_030248195.1 Trissonchulus latispiculum | reverse complement strand
CCCCACTAGTGGTGGGGAGGTCGAAAAGTTGGGGTGGGGGTAATAAAATAGGCTGAAAATGCCAAAAATACAGTAAGAATAGCCTTTTTCTTCTTCTACTGCTATAACTATGCTAAAAAGTGCTCAAAAATTGAGTTTGAGCACCAAGATAGACGATTGTTTACCAAAATATTCCGGCGAAGCCGGAAGATTGTTGGAACTTTTGACCAAAAAATCCTCGAAATTAGGCTTATACTCGGCACCTTATAGTGAGTGGGGGGAGCCCAAAAAAGTGGGGGGGGGGGGGAGCCCAAAAAGGGAGTGGGGGGAGCCCAAAAAAGTGGGAGTGGGGGGAAGAGGTCGAGTGGGGGGACCCGAAAGGGGGGGGGGTGCCCCCCCCCACTAAGGTAAACCCAGCTTTTGGGTATCCATCCGGTACTTCTTCCTAGCCGGCAGTCAGATCGTATCCATATAGGGAGCGTCCACCTCCACGTCTTAGCAAGGCAGACCACAAAGCGGGAGCCCGAAATAGGGAAAGAGAAGAGGTTCACCCCGCTCGGTGGCATAATTTAAGGACATAAGGTAGCCAGCTCCGGCATGACTGGAGATAAAAGCAGAAATGGAAAGGATCAGTGCTATGCCCCGTACTATTGGAAACTATTTAGCGTCGTTGACCAGACGGATGCCAGGGGACACCTTGTGGGGATCTCCATTTTCATAGGGTCCATGTCCATCGGATTTCTCACGGAGGCGGTTACATTGCCCCCATTATCCTGTATTTGTACCTGTGTATTTCAGTATTCCGAGGGTTTTGGTTGCTTAATTATTTTATGACATTATTGTGGCGCAAAGACTCGATTTTATGTAAAAATTGTTTTTCATTTAATTTCTGTTTTAGGTCCAATTTTGCACGTCAATAATTTGGGCAGAACAGACGCAGGGCGCTATACCTGTGAAGCGGTCAATATTGAAGGACATTCAAATGTGACCGTACAGCTTCTGATTAAATGTAAATAGGAAGTTTTTATCTATTTTTTGTTTTAGAAAGGTCATGTTTAAATTTATTTCCCCTTTAAGTTTCCTTTCTTCCCCTTAAGTATTTTTTCCTTCACAGCTTTGCTAACTGTACTGATTTACTGGTTTAGTGTAGGTATATATTTGCGATCTCGTTCGGGCTATTATATATAATAGTTATACCTTCACCTTAGCGTGAACCAGCACAGAGGGAACCCTGGTAATATTGTCGAAAATTGCAAGTATTGATGTTTGTTTGTTTGTTTCTAGTTGCGGCAGAGATTATTCGAATTTCTGACGTTGTGGAAACGGATTTGGGCGGTGACGCGTTGATGACGTGCGATGCCAATGCTTATCCGGATACAGAAAATCTCATCAAATGGGAACGGTATAGGATACCAATTACGTCTTCTGGCTACTGACGAAAGTCTGACCAAAAAATGTAGAAAGCGAAATAGTTTTCTGTATATCTCTAGGGTTCCTCAAGATTGCTTAACATAAAGCATAGTATCTTTTTCTGAACCGGCATGATGAGTTCTTTGAGTTCTTTCGTTCTTTTTATGAAATGAAATTTTCTATGCAACTTCATACGATGTCGCTTTTATTGACCAACCTGCCTGACTGGACTATTTGAGCTCAGCTCATGAACATCAAAGATGAAAGCTTTTGTTTTTACTTGTGCAGTTGATCAGTTCCTTAATTTTTTGGAAACGCTGTATATTTGAATCATCTAAACTTGACCTACAACTTTATTATTAAAATTGTTTGTGTATTTGTTTACCTGTTTCAGGACGGACTTCGACTTTTCCACGCGCATTCATTCCAGCTATGCCAACGGCAAGGGCTTTATGAAGCTGACATCGGCACGTCTGAATGATACCGGCGTGTTTACCTGCGTTGCCAGTAACGGGCTGGGCAAGCCGGCACATAGGAATACTACACTGCTGGTTAGACGTAAGTCCGGTTTATTTTGGATCGCTTCATCATTCCATTTTGTTCTATATACGTACGTATTTTTTTATTTAAAAAATTTTCATTTCAAAACTAGAATCTCGGCTTTTAGGTTGGTGGTTCTTTGATTTATTAATGCTATTAATCAAAATGTGCATCACATACTTAAGCTAAAGAAGGAACTAATGTGTATAGTTCTGTCCAGTGTTTCCTCTTCTCCTTTTGACGAAAGATTGATTGTCAAGCCATTGAAAGTATTTTCAGTATTCTTCTAACGAAAACTATTAATTTCTGTATAAGTGACGATCTTCTGGAAAAAAACGGAAAAAACCGGAACAAGGCGAAAAGTCAAATATACCCGAATTTACTGTGATTCTTTCTGCTCTTTCAGACGCTGCCACCATTCTGAATCGAAAGGAAAATGGTCGTTCGGCCAGCCGGGAGGGCAGTTCGGGCCGACTGATCTGTGAGGTCAGCGGAATTCCGGACGTTTCCGTGATTTGGCGCCGAAAGGGTCGACATCCCATTTCGCCCAATTCCAACAGCAAATATCGAATCAGCGAAGAAAGTATTGGATTGGGGAAAATCAGGGTACGAAACGGCTTATTTTAGATTGTTGTGTTTTGAGCTGATATCTATAGTTTTGAATTTGATGGTGGTGGAGTTTAAAGAAGCAGTATTTGCATACAAAGCAGTGGTTTTCTTAATTTGATCCGCAAAATTGTTCAGTTTCACAGGAAAAAAGCTGGTAGTGTACTTTTTTGGTTGAGAATTTTGCGAGACGGCAGCCCTCTATAATAAATTTACGCGATAACCGACCACCACCGTTTAGTGATCTATTTTGTGGCAAAAATTATTTTATCCTTTAGTTTGGCCTTGGGGACAGAACAGTGCCTTTCTTTTTTTACATATATAGTAGTATGCTTGTTCTGGATTTTCCTGATTTACTTTATTTATTCATTGTTTATTTATTTTCGTATTTATTCCAGAGTATTTTGATCATTGAAAATGTGGACCGCTCTGACTATGGTGGCTATGAGTGTCATGCCAGAAATCGCATTGATAAGGATATGGCCGAAGTTGTCCTGCTGGAGCCACGTAAGCCACCATTTAGGAGAATCTCAATTTGCGGGGGGGCATATAATAATAAAATTGGTGTTTAATTGTTGGCGGCAGAGCCGACACGAGAAGTGTTATACCTTTCTTATCTGCTCGCTGTCCGCACATAATATGCTTAAAAATTATGAATATTGTAACGGAAACATTCAAAAAGATTTTACGAACACTTATTACAGCTATGCATCTTTGCTATAGATTTTGTTGAATCATAAGGAGGGGGGGCAGTTTGCTTCGCAGCTTTTTTTACCAGCTAGATATAAAATATGTGCAAAAGTGCGTTTGTATCTGTCCTGCAAAAGCGTACAGCTGGATAGAAAGCGGCCATAGGCGCAAATAAGTTTAAAAATTGATATAAAAGAAGCTCTGTAGAATTCACGGGGAGCGCTCAGAACACCCAACCCCCCCCCCCAACCAGGTACGACCATGCCCCCCTGTAGAATTGGAGCCATTTTCATGATGAGTTGATTTTCATTTTTCTCAGCCTGATACTCACAAACTCTCTGAATTGTGTGTGCTATCAGGTCTGTTTTTACCATTTATCTTTGCAAACACATTGCTTATATTGTTTGTTTGTTTGTTTGTTTGTTTGTTTGTTTGTTTGTTTGTTTGTTTGTTTGTTTGTTTGTTTGTTTGTTTGTTTATTTGTTGAAATTCTTTCTGTCCATTTCAGGCAAACCTTCGCCGCCCCTCTATCTCTATGTGGTGAATGCTAGCGGCACATCCATAAGTCTAAGCTGGAAACCGGGCTTTAACGGTGGTCTACCTCAGAACTTTGACTTAAGCTATCATGCCAATGGTAATTACGGCACACGTCATGCCTACGCATCGAAATGATTCGAATTAAACTTTTTGTAACTAAACTTGTCATTGAATTTTAGTTTAAAATAATGAGCATAAAACTGGAATTTAGTAGACTGGCCTCTGTAGTCATTGATTTCTACATGTACATGCATGTGTGTTCAATATTGGCTTTTCTGTACCTACATTATGACTTGGCGTAAAAGCTTATAGCTTTTTGCCTGGCATTTTTTGGGTATTGAAGACGGGGTTTATTCCAAAAAAAAATGAGGGGACGGGGGGACCACCGAAATTTGTCGGCCAGTTCACTTCATCTGTGTTTTTTCTTTATATATCTTGTTTTATGTTTATGTCCTCCTACAAGTAAATGCTCATGTGTTACAGAAAGTGTAAAAAAAGCCCTAAAAAAGTCTCACAAAACTGTTCTATTTTGCCCGCAGGCATTTGGCTGAAGGAAGTCCCGGTGAGCGGAGATCTGGAAGAGTTCACGTTCACGGATCTGGAGCCTGAGACCAGCTATCTGTTTCGAATCAGATCCCACAATGATATGGGTTTCTCCGATTGGATGGAGCGAAATGCGGCCGGTCGGCTGGTTAAGGCTCATACCTCAGGTATGTGAACGATAGGCGTTAAGCAGGAGACCGCCTGGTTCGAGTCCCCCCCCCCGTGTGCCTGATTTTTTTTCGGGTGCTAAGGTGGGCTGGTGGTGGTGGTGTGCAACTTTCTTTCATTCTTTTTGGGCTGCCACCCTTTTTGGGGTTCGTTGAAAAGCCGTTTTACGTTTGGTTGGAGATTTTGCCGCTATGGCTGAATTGGTAGAGCGTTGGTGTACGGAACTGAAGTGTGTGTGTTCAATCCTCACGTTCTGCTGCAGACTCAAGAAAGCTTTATTTAATTAATTAATATTATTAATTAATTAATTAATTAATTAGTTATTAATTAATTTTTGGCTATTATACTATTTTTATTGTTTGTTATGACCGCTTTTTTGTGCAAGAATGTTTTACTCTGTTTTTTCAGGTTCTTTGAGTCGAAAAGGATCTTCCGCGTCCAATGGTACCATATTTTGGGAGATTATTTTTGGCCTACTGGCTGCTGGAATTGTGCTATTTGCTGCCAAAATTGTTTGCCTTATCTACTGTGTTAGACGTCGAAAGATTAAGAAATTGAAAGGTATATACTTTACTCTTTGTTTTAATTTAAAACTATGTAAATGTAACTTAGGTCCACTTTACTCTCAGTGTATAGCTCTTTCGAGCAGGTTGATAACAGAGAGTATGCCACGCCTATATACTGGGGATGATTGTGTATGTATTTGCATGCCTAAATAGTGAGTGATATTATTAGTGTTGCATAATTTATTATTCCAATATTAATTTTGATATTAAATTTCCTACAATTCTGAGCTATCTTCTTGTTATTCTGATAGTTGCCGACTAAACAGTTGAAATTTGAAGCATGAATTCTACTTTCTGCTTCTCTATTTTTCTGTTTATTTTCCGGAAGTGAATTTTGGTTGTGAACTATTTGTATATTGCTTGACTACTGACTGCCTGCCTAGTACTTATCTATACCAAGAGTACATAATAGGTAAGAGTGTGACAGCTGGCAGGCTCCCTATCACATTTGACCCCCCCCCCCCCCTACAGACCCATCATTTTCCAATTGACGAATGATAGGTCATATTTGCGGGGGGGGAATGGCTAACGGTAGAAAAGAGTGAGCATACTCAATTATTGCGTACTGGGTACTGATTTGCGGGGGGCCCATTCGCTACGCAATTGTGGGGGAGTGGGCCGAGCATGGCTCGAGAGCTGATAACAGAGAGCCTGACAGCTGTCACACTCTTATCTATGTATTATATACTCTTGTCTATACTAGGAGCTATATGCTTCGTCTTAAGTTTTGGCCTTGCTACAGTTTGCCATTAGTATCTGATTTAATCTTCGCATTCAAAAATTATAATTGCAAATTTGAGGTTTGTCAAAAAACTGCTAAATTAAGCATAACAATACAGATAAAATATTATTCACGAAAATGCTGCTATGTACCTGTAGGTAACAATAAAACCCAGCCGGAACCGGACGGTTTTCATTGCGGTAAGTTCATCGAGCGACGCAGCAATTTTATTGGTGGTTAGCACAATGTTTTTTCACCACCCCGAACTTTTTTGAACCATTAAAATTTTGAAAATATTTAGTGTAATAGATTTTTAATATTTTTCTCACTGGCACTTATGCACCGGTGCTGATTTTCTATCCTTCGTAGAATAGTTTGCAGTAGTATTGCAGCAGCTGTTTTTTGTGATTGCGATTGGTATTGCTTTTTCTGTTGCATTTTTTGCATTTTTTGTGGTTTGAATTTCATATGCTGCCGCTTAGAGCTACACTTTCATTGCTCTTTTTGTTTATTCCGTACATTTTCTTTGTATTTCTACGTTTATTACACTGGCTGTCTTTGTACCACATAATTCTTTGCTATTGGGGATTTGCAGCACGGTAGCGTCTGTATAAGTTTTCTGTCATAAGATTACTAAACTAGTGATATACTTTCGTATCTTTTTTTGCGAAACCGGCGAATTGCTTAGATTGTAGTCGTGAGTCAGGCAGACAGACACTTTGGGTTCTCAGTCTCAAGTGAAATTTTCAATAACTTATCTTGTCAAAATTCAGGCATTATTAATCTCTGGTCTTCCCAGACCATTTTGGAAAGTTTGACTTATCCCTAGTTTGAGGGGGGGATTCGGCGACCTCCCCCCCCATTGTAGGAGCCCTGTCCTCCCTGAAAGGCCCTAGTATAAATTCCGACCTCACCCTCATAACTCCAAAGATGAAAAATATTACCATTTTTACCCTAAATTTTCAAAAAAGTTTCCGGCCCCGCCAGATTTTTAACTAAATTTTCACTGTTTTAGCCTAAAAACTACTTAAAATTAGTCTTTTTTTTAGCGATTTTTAGCAGTTTTTACACAAAAAGCCCACAAACATTTGAAACAATATTTCAAAACTATGCCCGCCATTTTGGGTGAGCCCCCCCCCTCAGTAAAAAATGCCAAGGAATAAGCTAAAAAGTCCAACTTGAATGTTAGGCAGCTTGTGCTGGAGCTTATGCAAATTTGGATATAAGGAACAAACATGAATGTTTCCACATAATTTGATTTTCACTTCCGGAAGTATATATTGTTTCAATTCTAAGTTAACATGACTATGAACTCAGTCCATAGCATAATCTGCTATTGATGGATCCTAAAACACACCTATACTCGCACTGTACTGTAGGGTACTGTATTCTGGGTCTGTTATTCCGTACGGCATATAAACAAATAAATAAATATATATAAATATATATATATATATATATTATATACTGTTCTCTTTGTATTGTAGAAACGGCCGCAACCAAGCGTGCCGTTGGCATCAACGGAAACCTGAAGTCCTCATCTGCCGCCCTAAACGGACGTGGTGGAGGTGGGACGTCGGCAGCCGATTTCGGCTCTGCCGGTCAGTCGATGCCGTTTCTGAAGTCGGACGGCGGCGCGATGGGATCCCTGCAGCGTCCAGAGTCCCGCTATGGGACCACCCTGACCACCACCTCGGAGGAGCAACAGCCGGCGCTCCTTGTGACGGCCGGTCTGTCGTCCCACCGTGGTGGGACAGGGAGTGATGATGATGATGAGGAGGAGGAGGAAGGATCTGTCCGAACTGTGATTGTAAGATATTGATCTGATTGGATTGGATTGATTGACTGATTTATTTATTAATTTATTTTTCATTTAGCTTTATTTATTTATTTATGCGTTTGAATTGCAGCAACACTTCCTGTTTGTAGAGGAGATCAAGGTTTATGGGAGAGGGGTGGAAGAGATCGCCTGTTAGCAGCAACATCATCATGGTCTCATTTTTTGGTATAGAGACTTTTTCCAATAATATCCCCATTTCTCTGTTTTTGTCTACATGTTTTAGGAAATTGATTCCTCTGGTCAGCCGGTCTACATCGAACGAGTCAATCCCTTTTCCACTCATCATCAGAACAGCAGTTTCTTGATCGAAGGCTGTGGTGGTGGCGGCGGCTCCAGAAATAATACTCTCTCACGTTTGGATGGCTGTAGGTTTCCTTTTCCTGAGCCATTTTTGTTTCGTAAAAGGGTAAAGGTAAAGTGACCCCTTGAGATAAATCCAACCTACAGAAGGTTATAGGGTGCCGGTGCTTATCTCCGGATTCACAGCCCGAAGCCAGGAGCGACAACTCAAATGTTGACTACATCTGTGGAAGGGAGGCCAACCCTTCATCAGGCATTTACGCCAGGTGACTCGTGTTACCTTCCCACCGCAGAGGACTAACTGATAGAGAGGCTCAATTAATCCTGTTAAGGACCTTTTCTGGAAAGAGTTAGGCGGAGTTCAACGAGCTAAGTTTAGCACAATCCTTCTGATGATACAGTTTTAAAGAGTTAATTTTAACTCTACTCTACTCTACTGTACTCTACTCCACTCTACTCATTCACGAAAAGGCCCGAAGAAAAATGGATTATCATTTCCACAAACTAGATGCTGTGCCGTTTAATTTCCTAAATTGTTTCCTGTTTCAGCCTGCACGCCTAATGGATCCAGTTATGCTGATTCATTGCGCTCCAATAGCCTACAACGGCGTCTGGCCTCTGGTATCTATTCACCTCCGCATGTAAGCAGTTTTTTGCTGGCTAGAGTGCAGGGGGGGGGGGGGTGCTTTTTCTCTGGGCAAAAATAATTGTGGGGTAGGGAGGGAACCTACAGTGAATAATAAATCTAAAATAGGTTGGGAAGAATTTTCCTGTTTTCGGCGTATTGTCCCCCATAAGGCTGAAAACTACACTTCAGCTGTTTATGTTTGGAGTATTAACGGTTTTTATGCCAAAAAATTTTGACCGATGTATTTTGACCCAAAATCCTTCAAAATGGCTTTTTCGACTAAATGTTTAATTTGCAGCAATTGATAGAAGTGTGTAAAATGTGCTGCACGGTTGGTCTATTCCAACTTTGTAATACTATATGGTAAGCCAGAGTTTACATGAGTTTGTCAGAACCGTCCACAGCTTTGACGAACACGTCATGCTTTGCTTGGTATTAGTATTAGTATTAGTGTTGTTCCAGTAGCCGATTTTAGCTGCAGTTCCAGTTTCAGTCGGTGGTCCAAAATAATTTCAGTTTCAGTTTAAGTTTCAGTCGGCAGTTTCAAACATCACTATTTGGTATATACGTATAGCTTAGATTTGTGAAGGGAGGAGGGCATACTTTGACCAGATGAAGTCTGCATGCTACTGATAACCAAACGTTTCGTCTTACGTATCATGCAAGCTTATGTATTGCTCTTATTGTTTTTTGCAGGAAGCGAACAAAGTGAAATTTGCTCAACCACTGCATCAAATTGCCATTCCGCCCTCAGAACTGGACGAGGACATCTCTCCACCACTTCCCACCGGTGGCGCGGAACCCCCCACCTCGTCGGGGTGGGGTCCGACCCCCACGGCCTGTCTTCTCAGCTCTCACCAGCCCCCCAATCCCAACCTACCTCCCCCGATGGGTCCCCTCCGGTCCTTCAGTCAGGAGTTGAACAACTGCACTCCCAACTATGTTCACTATCAGCCGATTGTGACCAGCTCGGCCCCTTCAGGACCTGCGTCAGTAGCCAGAAGTGGGACTACTGGAGCCAATGGCCTGCTAAGAAGGTAGGGTGGTCACTTTGGTGTTCTGATCAGATTTAGTGCCTTTTCGAGCAGGAGTTGATAGTGTAAAGTTAAAATTGTTTAATTCATTTAGCCCTCCAATCTATTTGATATAAACTGTTTCCTCTTTCAACCCTGTGCTCAAATAAGTTTGAGTTAATGTTAACTCGTTTAACTTGCACCTTTGCAGTTTTTCGAATTTTTCAGTTTTTCAGATGGTCAGAAAGAGCTCTACATTTGCATATTACATAATTATTTCTTTTGACACTTTTTGGAGTAAAGACAATTCGTCAATAATTTTTATCCATTTATTTATTTTTGCAATTTCTATTTTGGTTTTTTTCAGATGCTCACCACCCGACCACCAGACCGCCACTTCCTCCCCGCTGTCTCCCGCGCCCCTCAGCACCGGTTCAGGCGGTGAAGCCGCCCTCCTCGCTGTAACGGCCCCCGCTGCCACCAGCCTTAACAGCGTACGCCTGCCCAGTTTTCCCTTTGGACACGCCCCCCAGTGCGCTCAGGTTCGTCCCATCCTTACAGGCCAGCCCATGACCGGTCCCCCGCAGGCTGCTGTGGCACCCAACGGTCATCATATAATCACCACCACCACCGCGACGAGTAGTAGTCCTTCCCTGATGCGAAGGGAAGACGGCAGTCCCCTTCTGTCCACGTTTGCCTCGCCCCCTTCTCAGCGATTCTATCCGAACTCTTCGTCGTTATCGTCGTCTCCGCCTCCTGGCTCGAACTATATGGATTATGACCGTTTGAAGGGTGATTTGGTCTGATCCCCGAAGGCTGGGGGGATTTAGGATAATCCTAATCCCTTAGTGAAGAGCTCTCGCCAATCCGCCCGGAAGAAATCTCATTTATCTCTTCTTCAGTATCGACATTGTGTGCCATTGGACTACTTACGAATCCTGTGACTTTTTCGCTCTGTTGCTCTTTTCACGGATTTTTTGGGTTTTGCCGGAATTTTTCCAGTTTGGGGAAATTCCTCTCGGTTGAGCAGATTTTCTTGGCGCGATTTTCCTGGTTTTCGTGGATCGGATTTTTGATTCTCAATTTCTCTCTCTCTTTTGCCGCGATGCGCCAATTTGGTAGGCCCACAACTGCCATGACATTTAGTTTTTTCCTATGAAACTTTGAAACAGGATTATATTCCTGTCTTTTATTTCCGCTTTGTTTTGACTTGGTATCGTCATTTGAATTTGGACTTGCTCAGATTTGGTCATGCTTTTTTCTGATTCTTCTTTTTTAGCTTAGTCCTTGTCTCTTTCTCTGATAATTGGTTTTATTTTAGTGTCCAGTTTTGCGCTAGAAAAAGGTGAATCGAAATATTTGGCGTTTTTAGGGCAATCCCTGTTTGGTTAACCTAACATCTGAAATTGGTTTCAAACTAAGCGTTGGTGTACCATAACTAAGTGTACCATAAAGATTCGCTTATATATAGAAAGATTCGTTCTCGGGCTTGAAAAAGTATATAAACAATGGAATTTGGGCAAAAACGGATAAAAGTGTTTATAGTTTTTAAGATAGCACCATCCTGTCCCTTTTTCTGTTGTACCGTTGTTTAGATTAAACTAGCAATTATCCAATACTCTGGTTTTGCTTGTCGGAGAAACATTTTTGAATTACTGGAATTTGTGTTTATTGCTTGTGTTTGATTACTTGTTTGTTATTCTTTATGTCAGAAAGCATTTGGAATTTATTATATCGGTGATGTCGTTTTAAGAAATTTTCTTTATTCTAAAGTATTATAGTCTTCTTTCTCAGTCAGTCTTGCAACTTTACACAGGCAGCTACTTGTTATAGTACTCAGACCAAGTTTCGAACAACCTACCTATGTAGTGTGCTGTATGTTTTGATTATGTAAATAATTTTAATTGCAGCTTTAATCAGTTTAATATATTATTGAATTATTGTGTGACCTGACCTGGGAATCCCGTTTGTCTATGAAAAGATGGAGTCTACATTTATATGTTGGTGTGTTTTTATACATCCTATTATCAAGAGTACATAATGATAACAGTATGACAGGCGTATAACCCCCCCCCCCGCACAGATCGGAAACAAAGTACTGGGGGGAGTCGTTAACGTGCAGAGCGTTGGTTCTGGCCCTACTACACTGCTTGTTCCTGCCATCATTATCTAGTCTTGATCTTACGGAGATTCCATATGTAATATTTCTATATTATTTTAGTGTTTCCATGGTTCGGGTTGCTTCCCTGGTCAGGTCACATCCAATTGTTTAATTGAAATAATTTAGTCAGAAATTATCTGTGGTGATTTTGCGTTGTCTAATTCAGGCGATATTTTGTTCAGTTTTATATATGTACCTATACTGTGTGCAGTTTGTTTTTGCAGTTGAGATATGTATTTTGTAAACGCAAGTCGTGAAATTGGTTAAAATAGGTGGTTTTATGTTTATTAATACCATTCATGGATTTCTTTGATGGATTCTAGTTCTTAAAAAATTTTTACCATCTATACTGATTGCAGGCTCAGGATTTGATGGTATTTTGAGGAAAAAGAAAGTCAATTTCGCCCAAATCTGTGCCGTTATTTGATAATGATTTTGCAACTCTATTGCAAATATTCAATTTTTATTAAGTGGCTGTTTGTTTACTGTATGTATGATACAGTTTTGAAGTATTGTAAGATAAGTATATACGTAATCTTTGCAAGTTGTTTCCGTATGGTACATACGTATTGCAGAGTTGTTTTTATGATTTTCTAGTAAAGTGAAAGGTCAGTTGCAGTCTGAAGATTAGGGATTAGTAGTGTTGTTTCAGTAGCCCATTTTAGTTTCAGTTTCAGTTTCAGTTTCAGTCGACAACCTGAGTTAATTTCAGTTTCAGTTTCAGTTTCAGTCAGATACCAAAAATAATTTCAGTTTCAGTTTCAGTTTCAGTTGTCATCCCAAAATAATTTCAGTTTTAGTTTCAGTTTCAGTCGCTGATCGAAATTAATTTCAGTTTCAGTTTCAGTCGGTGACGCAAAATAGTTTCAGTTTCAGTTTCAGTCGGAGACGTCAAACAGTTTCAGTTTTAGTTTCAGTCCACGTTTTGGACTAGTTTCTGTTTTAGTCCGGTTTTTTCAGTTGAAGTCATCGCCCAAAAAGATAAATTTCAGTTTTCGCATATTTGGAATTTAAAACTGTTGAAGCTGCAGTTTTATTTTAAATCTCAGCTTCTATGTCAGTTCTAAGTAAAACAGTTTTATCTAATATTATTGTACTTGCAATCCAATCATTTTCTTTGTGAAGAAAAAATTAAGATTCGTTCTGAATTAAGTTTTAATAGTTGCTTGCTGTATTGGCTTTCTCATTAACTAAGTACCTAAACCATCTTGGTTATTCGCTTAAGTAAAGCATCTCCTCAAAATGTAAATCTGTGGAGGCCATAAAGCGTCATTGCTGCAATTCGATTCTTAGCTTCTGGGGGGCACATCAACCACTTGTGCTTTAAAAAATGTGTAAAGCAATTACGCTTTTACATAACTTCCTAGTTTAGCTTTATCTAATATGCTGACAGTAAATGATCTGAAAAGTAATACTTCTATAATAATACGAGAACCTAAAACGTATCATATTCCTTCAATTCTTTGGCAAGGAAAACTATTATCGGAAGTCTGCAATTTCATTTTACAGAGAACTTAACCATACGCAGAGACTGAAAGGGTCTTGCACGCAGAGACTGAAATGGAGTTTCAGTTCCAGCATGAACTGAAACAGGTTTCAGCTCCAGCTACAAGGAAAGACGTCAGATTTTACGCTGGGACTGAAACTGTTTCAGACTTTTCTAGTTTCAGTTTCAGTTTCAGTTCTAGAATTAGGGTAGTTTCAGTTTCAGTTTCAGTTTCAGTCGGATACCAAAAATAATTTCAGTTTCAGTTTCAGTTTCAGTCGGCTAGTCTAAATGGTTTCAGTTTTAGTTTCAGTTTCAGTCCGTTTTCCAAAATAGTTTCAGTTTCAGTTTCAGTTTCAGTGACTGAAACTGAAACATGTAGAGACTGAAACCTAGTTTCAGTTTCAGTTTCAGCGACTGAAACGTCACTAGGGATTAGGTTAAATAAAAGTAGGTCTTAAAAAGCAAACATAGAAAATGAAAAGTTAATCTCATCTCCTGGTAATGTCGCCAAATTCGATCAGTAGTTGTCTAGTTTAGGTAGTGGTTTGGTTTATGTACAACCTTAGGAATTATGCTGACTTGCTGTGATTTAAGAATTAAGATCTATGATATTTTCATTGTGGTTGTAAAAGTATATCTGCTGATTTTTTGTCAAACGTTCAGTCATAGTTAGGTGCTTACCGGTACTAAGCTTGAGGACTCCAAAAGTCTTGTGAAAACGTTGTCAAGTCGACAGAAGTCATCGAACGAGCAGATATGCTGTTTTGAGAATGTGGTCCTTACAAATCGCTGAAAGCAGTTGGAGTAATAGGCCCTAATCCGTTATAGGTTGCACAAGTTTTAAATTGTGTGGTATCCAAATCACAACTAAATGATGATAGTTTGATGTCATCCTGTGGATCCAAGGTCCATGCAAGGGCCGTTCCCGATGTCTCATTAATGTCTTAAAATCCAGAATTGGGCAGGTTACTCAAATCAAATTGCCTCTGAATAGATAACTGGCCTATTATGAACTCTTGCTGATCAGAAGGAGTTGAAGTGACTGATAAACCGAACAGTCAGTTGGTAATATATACTGAGTGAGACACAAAGATTACCGGGGCCTGTTGCATAAAACACTAATAGTAGTCTTATAGTGGTTCAATAGTTCAATAGTCAACAGTTCAGGTTCAATAGTAGTTTTTGTTGCATAAAATTCAATACTAATGAACTACAATTGAACTAAACCTGACATCCACTAGTTATGTATCCCGCACAAAAATTATTTCATGCATTTTCCATTCTGCATTTCACAGTTTTCTTTTGATTAATGTAACGGCATGCATTAGACATTAGAAGACTGTTTAGGTAAACAACAGAAATATCTGTTGGGTACACTGATAACGGGTGCATGAAGTTTTGATAGGGAATGCATACAAAAGTGATTGCTTAACTGTTAATGGTATAATTTACAGTTTGATCTCACTCTTTCTCTGCTCTTATATTTTTATATTTCATGATGTGTATATATATATATATATATATATATATGTAGATAAGATTATAAGTCGCACCCCACGGCATCCCTTTTAATTCCCCAGTTTGAGTTGGCTTCCGGGTCCGGGTACCGCGGACGATTTTTACTAGCATCCGGTCCAGACCAGAATAGATGTTTAAAACTACAAAGAACCTTTCAAACGTGAAGTAATCGAGTTCTAGAGCTACGTTCCAAGCTATGTAGTGTTTATGGTGCATTTGCTGTAGCTGTCATGATAGCACCGAACACGGGCACCAAAACTTAGGAGGTGGGTGCTTTAAGTTATTATCCGGAATCCCGATCTGGACTGGTCGGGGGAGAGTAATCCGGGTCCGGGTTCCGGTCGGGTCTGAAAATTTAGACTCGCATCCAACTCTGCCCCCCAGTTTATCAACTCCCCAGTTGATCAACAGTAAGAGTTAGTTTAGTCCTTTCCATCCTGAATTATCGCAACGTCAACTAAAAAATTATTGCAGTTGTTTTTGATAACCTATAGGACACCGACATTGGTAATCTGCAATCCCTGCATCGATTGAACCACCTGAGTTCGTCCTACGATTAGTTGTTGCTGAACAACTGCAGGATGCATGGTAGCCTCCAAGGTCTAAGCTAATTGCTCTAATCCTGAGTAAATTCCAAATTTGCAACAGTTCAACCAGCAGGATATAGCAATAGCAGTAAAACAAAGCGCTCAAGGCAATTAAAACAGACCAAAATTGTACCGCAGCCGCAGTAACTACAGCTTTCACGAAACATCCTGAAACAATTGCCAGATTCCACAAAAATCAATTTCATGCCACTTCATGGACTCCCTGATTGGTAATTCGAACGAAAGTTTTTTGAGTGTTCCATAAACAAACAAAAAAGCTAAATAATAGTTAAACCGCTAGTGCTACTGCTCAGCCGGTTATGTGGCTCTGCCGACCGGACCCGGCCAGTCGGGTTTGTAAACTCGCCCAGCCGGCTGGACGGGCCGGCGGCAGGCCTGTTCCGTGACGCAAGCCGGCCGGCTGCCGGGAGATGCAAACCGGCCACCCGATAGGGTGATGCTAATCGGCCGCCAGGTAGGGTGGTGCTAACAGTAAAGGGAGACCGGCCGGTACCAGTTTTGCCCTATTCTGGTACATTTTGCACCATTTTTGCCCTAAATAATGCTATTACTACTGGTGACATAGTACAGGAAATATATATATTACGTATTGACATGGTTCAGCAGATCGGCCGGCGTGTTGTTTCTGACCCGACCGGCCCGCCGTGTGATGAACGGCGGCCGGATCTTGGCCGCAGACCGGCAGGGATTGGCTTTCAGCCGGTTTGAAACCGGGCGGCCAACAATTCTACCCACCACAATTAGAACCACAGGATAACGTGGGGAAATGGGAAATGAGGGTACAGACCCCCCAAAACTGACAAAAGATGGGCAGATCCCCTCAGGGAGAAAGAAAAAAGGGCGGACCCTCTCGTCCAGAAGAAAAAAAGGATGGACCTCTCAGCAATTTTTTTCAAAAACTGAACACTTTAAGCAAATGTTAGCGATTTTTGCCAAAACAATTCTTAAAACTTTGATTAGTCATGAGTTTTTATTAATTTTTGGCCAAAAACGTTAATATGCGCAATTTTTGTGGTAGATCCTTTTAAAATTTTAGAATTTTTAAGGAATAGAGGGTAGACCCACCGGATTCGCTCTCCGTGTTAATGTATGATTACAAATTTTCAGTTTGATTAGTTAAACACAATACTATTCAACTGTCTACTGAATTTGATTAGATTGCCTATGAAATATCCTGAAGTTGTTCGGAATCAACTAATAGAAAAATGAATTTTAAGGAACCTGTAAAAAGAATGATCAGTATTCGTTTTCATAGTTAAAATAAGTACATATGACTAGTGCTCGGACCGGTTCCGATTTTTGAAACCGGTTCCGGTTCCGGTTCCAGAGCACCGGTTCCGGTTCCGGTTCCGGTTCCGGTTCCGGTTCTAGCTTCCGGTTCCGGTTCCAATTGAGATTTTTATAAAACGCTTATAATTCAAAATTTTTTAATTTTTTTATATAAATTGGATCAAAACATTATGACCCAACGTTGTTATATGCTTAAGGTTATTAATTTACGTGTAAAAAGTAATTTATTTTTACTCCTGTGTTTAATAGTGTGAAAATGTGTCAAAAAGTGTAATGAATATGTAAAACGTTTGAATCCTAAACTTATTCCTGCGTACCATGGTAATATTTTGTTCAACCGTATAGGATTTAAGCATTCACCGCATGCCACAGGCACTAATTAGCTGGTTCTCATATTAATTTTGTTTGATAATTGACCAAGAATTTTGTTAATTTCTCGCAATGCTCTATCTTGCGGGTTCAAAGTATTCATGTTTTTTACATTAAAGCAGCGGCAGGTTTAGCAAGATGGTTTAGCAGAGGCAGGTTGAAGAAACACTTGTTCCCTTTTTCGAAATTTTTAATTTTTTTCGCTTTTTAGAGCTAACAATATCCCGCCAATCGCGATAAATTGGATTCCAGGTATCTGTAATATAAGACAGACATAAGGTTAAGACTAGTATATTAAGCTTGAATTCATTGAAAAGATTATATAATCTGCATTCGCAAAATAATTGCGCTGCACAGCACAAATCATAAATGTAAATAACATCAAAACCAATTTTAAGGTGGTGGTGTCTATTTATCTATGCCGTGTTTTTGAAACCCTATATATAATTTTGTCGATATTTGGAGTTGGAAAAAGATCTACATATAATTCAATGCTTACAACGAGTACATTTACGATTCACCTCATTATATGCGACTTGTGAAATTTCTGATATTCAATCATAAACCTTCGATCTTTACATGCAGTCTCAAAACTGCAGAATTAATTTTCTGTGAAACCGTTCTGGCCGATATACTAACTTAACCGTTAGAAATAGCTTAATACTTTTAAAAAATGTTCGTTTTCATTTTGGTGCCCTGATTCCAGTAAAAATGACCACTTTGGCGGCTCTAGTGTGTACTAAGATCCTTTTAGCGAATGGGAAGAGTAGAATAGATGAGAGGAAGCTTTTAACCCTTTCCATGAATGCGCATTGTTAAATTTTACTCTTCCTGTTTTTAAATCTTAACTCTGCAGGGTTAAATAAAGGTTAAAAAAGTTAAAGCTGGCAGAGTTAAAATTAACTCTGTGCATTCGCTAAAAGAATTAAAAGGGTTAAAACTGGGAGAGTTAAAAGTGACTGCATACATGCGTGACAAGTGTTAAAATAATAAAATTTCCTTTCGCAATCCTTTCCAACATTTTACCATTTGAGAATTTTGAAAAAGAAACTTCCAAACGTTTGAAAAATTTTAAACAAAATGACTATAGGACTAGAAATTCATTCATTTATTCATTCATTCATTTAATATTTATTCATTTCATTAATTATTAATAATCGGTTTCATTCATTAATGAACATTTTATTTCATCTCCAATGCAGGCTGCCGGTATTAGGAAAGTGGACGAATCCCTCTGTGTAACTTCCAGTTTGTAAACGATTTTGCTAAAATTTAGCCCAGATGCATTTCAACAAATTATTCGCCAATCTGCAGCAAAATTTTAAGCTTCCAAGGGGTACACAACAGTCTAAGAGGAACAAACCAAAATTGTTTCTACGATTTTCCTGAAACGTTGTATATGTAGTACAGAAAGTTTCAGAGTTTGCTGAAAACAAATCTGAAGACAGTTTTCGGCCAGGTTCTTGTTATCGTTGTCTCTACTGCGAGATTATGCGGAAATCTATATGACCAATTCTAATATTCAGTGAAAACTTTAGACATCAAGGTTAGTTTCCAGGTATCTATTAGAAAAAGACTATCGTAAGCTATATTTTGATGTAAAGATGGTTTTTTAACTAGAAGTAGACAATTAGTATAAAGTTGATGACTCCAAAAATCAGCTCAAAAGTAATTGCGTAACTTACCAGCATATGTACAAGAAAATATTATACTCTTACTTATTGGAGTAAACTTCCAGGAAACCACATTCAAAGGATAAAGAAATTTTCTGAATTTCCTGACTAAAAGTTCACATTTAAAGGCTAGAGAAATTTTGAAAATTTGCAGGCTGAAAACTGAATTTTTTGTTATATTTTTCAAATCACCTGAGACAAATTACACTGGAACCGGTCCGGTTCCAAATGCTACCGGTTCCGGTTCCGGTTCCGGTTCCAAAAATCCTTCCGGTTCCGGTTCCGGTTCCGGTTCTACCGGTTCCAGTGGAACCGTTCCGAGCACTACATATGACACCACTTTAAAACAATTTTTTAAACCGGGGACCACAAACTGTCGGACTTGCAGGACCTACCAAAGTCGGACGAACCTTCCTGGCAGACTCACCAACATTCCTTGCCGCCCCCGCCAACCGTAAGAGCAGTTTTGAGACCGGTCTATATTTGCATTGTTGCAGCCTGTTGTTGTTTAGAAACGACTAACATTTCATTGGCTAATCTTGTCATGTGCGCCTTGTACATACATGCCAATAATATTTGGTTGTTCAGAAACAACCGCAGGATGGAAAGGGTTAAAGTCGTCACCAGTTGGTCAACTCTTTTTCATGTCAACCCCCACTTCGTCAACATATAGGTCCATACTGGATTGATACTGTTTTCCTGCTGTACTGCATCGTATCACCCAAATTCAGACTTCACTGTGCAAAAGAAACACTTATCTTTGTTTTCTGACAGCAGTAATTTCGACAGCAGTTTAAGATTTGTTAGTTAAACCGGTATTATATACTTCGAAAAACTAATTTTCTGTTGGCTCAAACCCAGTCTGCAAGCTTTTAAGTGCAATCGGACTAGGTAGCAATTGAGTTTGAATGAATAATGAATCTATATTAGGGCTTTGTCTCAGAGTTGGCTCCGGGTCCAAATTTTCAGACCCGGCCCGGAACCGGACCCGTTAGGCCGGACCCGGACCCGCCCAGACCCGGATCCGGGTACCCGGTTCTAAAAAACGAACCAATTTGCATTTCAAACATTCACTGCATTCTTAAATTTCACTGCAACTTTACTACTGTAATAGCCCAGTCGCGAATAAAACCTGTGATAAGCATTAGGATAACTTATTTTACGCCTAAAGACAATTTTGAGTACTGGGGCTAACAAAAGCAGTAGCAGTTTTGTGATAGTCCAGAGACTGTCCTTCGGACAAAGACAAGTTACGAATGCTTTGGAGGATGTGAACGAATTTTTGGTGGCTTGTATTTGAAAACAATGTCCTTGAGCTCGTTTACTAGATTAAGTTTTTGCATGCATTGCAAAACTTTATGCTAACTTATCAATTTGAGTTATCATATTTCTACTTCCAATTCTAGTTACTACATATTGTGTTTCTAGCCCAGCAGAGCAGCATAGATCAGAAAGACCTCAGCTAGACAACTAAACATTGTATCTCAATGCCTAACACACACCGGTTCCACCAACCTTTTATTAGAAATATACACAACAAATTGTAATGTTTTAAGTTTTAACATCCCTAAATGTAACAAAATCCAGTTTTTTCAGTATTTTGGATCCGGACCCGGATTTGGACCCGCGGGTACCCGGACCCGCGGGTCCTAAAGTTGGACCCGGACCCGGCCCGGCCCGCGGGTACCCGCGGGTCCCCGCGGGTACCCGGACCCGGCGCCAACTCTGCTTTGTCTTAACTGGTATTTATTTGAAATTGCAAAGGTTGCCTACAATTGCTTAATTTGCGATTATTTAATTAAATTTAATATTGTTGCATATTAACTTACGATTAATATTTGTCTCGACCCCGACTTCTATGCCAAGGGTCTTTTCGAGAAAGAGTAGAGTAGAGTTGAGTTAAAGCACTCGTCTAGCACGAATAACTCCACTCAAGCTTGACCTGCGATGCTTTCTTTCACGTTTTCTGAAAAATTATCTGGTTAGATCGAACTCATTTAAATCCGCTTAACTCTTCAGTGTGAAAGCCCTTGGACGAATCATTTACTTGTGTTTTTGTGTGCTTATTTGTAGATTGCAAAAATGTGGTTAGGATTTCTGGCAGTTCTAGCCTTTAGCATTTCTTTTGTGACTTGTTCCACATTCATAGAAACTCCTTTGGGTCAAGTTAAGGGTAAAATCCTGACGACACCAAATGGGAAAGAAGTTGCGGCCTATTTCGGAGTTCCCTATGCCCAGCCACCTGTTGGAGAACTTAGATTTAAGGTATAAAATGCTTAAATCTAGTTTCATAGATTTGCACTATATATCCCATCTAGCCCTATTTTTAGTATGACTCAGATAAGTGTTTTGTATACTTTCACTATTAAATGTAAGCATTCATAAAATTTCTATACATAACTTTGTAAATTCCAATTTCAACTTTCAATTAAGTTTTGTATCGTTTATAAATATTCTCCTTTAACGTCAGTTGGAACCAGTTCATTTCAGCAAAGTTCTTGCTAGAAGAAAAAACTTTAATCTGTGCCAGAAATCGAACCACAGACTTTCTGATCCTCAAGCGAGAATGCTAGCCAGTAGCCACTAGACCACAGTAAACTGTTGTACAATTTGTAGTGTGTACGGTTTGCCTACTTGGAAATAAACTGACTTTGTGTGGTGTGTGTGATGCGACTTCTCCTCCGTAACCTACCGCGCTAGATAAGACAGCATGAACTTTACTTGAAAGTAACTTTGAATAGAAAGTCAAATTTCCTCACAAAATATAAATTCGAATAGAAGTCGGACAGTGAACATAAATTGGCTATGGCAATACAAAATTACCTAGAAACTGTGAACTTCGGGGGGAACTCGGCACGACGTACCCACTTTACGCCCAACCTAAGAACTGAACTTTTAACTAAACCAAACTAAACTAAACACACAAAAAGCAGCCATTGAAATAAGCCAGTCAATTAGCTAGGTATATTTTCACTTCGTTGACGCTTGCAAAATAGAATTTAGATTCCAACTTATAAATCTCCACACTGTTTAGGTGACAACTTAAATATCAAAACTGCTCACTGTTCCCACTTTATGCTTTAGATGCCCCAGCCAATCACTGCATGGGAAGGGATCAAAGAAGCCGACAAGTTTAGTCCAGCCTGTGTTCAGTTTACCTACAGCGTGGACATGCCGGTTCCTCAGAACGAGGATTGTCTCTATCTTAACATAATCAGACCAAACGTATGATTTACTTGACTTTAATGATTTTGTCCTCAGTTTTGCCTTTGCTGTTGTTGTGAAATATTGTATTATGCAAAATCCAAACTATTGGATGACATGTTGAGTAGCATACTCAAAACTTAACCAAATGTTCTCCCATTTTTTAAGTTATCAAATGAGATTTCCTGACAAGTTTGTGCAAAAGTTTAAAAGATCTTTGGCCATATGTTCTGGTTTACACTCCGATTGCCATCGTGAAATCGGCTAGCCCGTTGTTTTCTGGCACTGCGACTGCAAGAGGGAGCTATATGATTTTTCTAAAATTTTAATAATTTTCATTAATTTTTGACAAGCTTTATTTAATAAATAATAGTTTTTATTTCGTCTTACTATCTCCATATTTATTTTATTATCATTATACATACCAGTGTTATTGCGTGGGGGTTTTATGGCTCGTTATGCCGTAGTGTTGTTTGAGTAGCCGATTTAGTTTCAGTTTCAGTCGGTGGTTCGAAATAATTTCAGTTTCAGTTTCAGTCGGCGGACCAAAATAGTTTCAGTTTAAGTTTAAGTTTCAGTCGGCAACGTAAAATAATGTCAGTTTCAGTTTTAAGTTTCAGTCGGAGTTTCGGTTCGCTTTAAAACCAACGGTTTCCAGCTCTCTGAGTTAATATAATACACAATTTAACCCTTTCATGCCCGCGGCTGCCATTTGGCACAAGTGGTGGTTTTTGGCATCTTGTATTTTGGGACAGGATCCAGTTGCCGGTTGGCATTCTGGGCATTGCTCCTTTTTTCTTCAACACGTCCACCCAACTTTGGGAGAATATTTCGACACCTGCTTGAAAAACCTAGTTTCTATAGCATTCCGCCGGCTATGGAAATTTTGATGATTTCAAGCCCTATTCGAGCGCTGCATTCAAGAAAATCCAGAGCCGGCTGTAGTTCGTCGGCGGAAAACTCGTCCCACCAGGTGATGCGGGAGGTTATGCGCACTAAAATAATGCATAGTTGATGCTGTATCTGAATCAAGTCTTGCAGCTAGAGATAAATTTATTGGATTTTTGCAATGAAGACTTAACTAAACTTCGTACTTTGTCCGACTTTGACGGCTTCTAACTTTTTCTGGGTGCATCGGGGACCCTTCAATGCCTACATATGAAATGTAGAGCAATTAATTCTCCATCGGTTGGTGGCAGTTTCATCTCTCTAGGTGGCCTCAGTAAAAATGGCAGCCAAAAATGTGAAATAGGTCATTTTGAGCCGATTTCCCCGAGATGTCTTCGGCAGAAGATGGTTAATGTTTATTCAGCCTCTCTTACAGCAATGTTAACAGAATCGAAGCTCAAAACCTTAAAAATTTCAAGATTTAAGGAAAGACTGAAACTAGTTTCAGTCCGAGTTTCAGTCTTTTACCCAATATAGTTTCAGTTTCAGTCGGCTGTTTAAAAATTTTCCAGTTTCAGTTTCAGTTTCAGGTCTCTTCTCAAAATAGTTTCAGTTTCAATTTCAGTTTCAGTGACTGAAACATCACTATTAGACCGATCTAGGTTGGAAACCCGGCCAAACTGTCGGGTCGAACAGACCGGGCGGCAGGCAGATTTGCCCTATTTTGGTACATTTTACAAAAGTTTTTGCAGTAAATGATGCATACAGTTACTTCAGGTTATGTATACAGCAAATAATTTCGCGCATTGGCCTGGGTGACGGCCGGATTGACTCTTAGGCCGGTCAAAAACTCTAATACAAACATTCTTAGAAACAGTATATATTCCATTTTGGCTATTTTCATTTCTACAACATTTGTGTTAATTAATCATTAAAAATTATGATAATAACAATAATTAATAATAATAAATATTAATAAGTAATTAATTCCTTTTAATTTCCAGTAAATAATAATTTTATTTATTTACTAAATTAGAAACCAAGCAATTCCGCAAACGGGTACCCAGTTATGGCTTGGATTCACGGGGGCGGATATCAGATCGGAAGTCTTTACGATTATGATCCAGCAGGAATTATTGGAAATCTGGTCGATAGAGATGTCATAGTTGTTGGCATCCAGTATCGTCTGGGAGTTTTCGGTGAACAAATTAATATTTCAAAATATTTTATTAATTTAGATTTATATATTTCTATAAGTTGTCTAAGTATTCAAAAATTGTCCAACATTTCCAGTAATTAAATCTTAAGTTAAATTTTTGACCAAATGCTACAGTAAAAAAATAGGTAAGGCTTAACAAATGCAACGCCTTTTCTTTCTTAGGTTGCACTTTTCTTATTTCAGGTTTTGCATCCAGTGGCGATGGAATCTTTCCAGGCAATTTGGGTCTCTACGACCAGTTAGAGGCCCTCAAATGGATTAAGAGTAACATCGGCTCATTTGGCGGTGATCCTGAGCAGGTTACCATTTTCGGAGAGAGCGCCGGAGGTTCCTCTGTCTCAATTTTGAGCCTATCGCCTCTCGCTCAAGGTTTCTGACGTTTCAATTTTAGTTTCAGATCCATCTGTTGCCGTTTGGTCTAAACTAAGTTGATCAATAGCTTTCGCCTGGGCTGGTTCAAACGGTCTGTTTGCAATAGCTTATAGTAGTGTTGTTTCAGTAACCGATTTTAGTAGTTTCAGTTTTAGTCAGGAACACAAAATAATTTCAGTTTCAGTTTCAGTCCGGGAACACAAAATAGTTTCAGTTTTAGTCTCAGACGGAAGTTTCAGTTTCAGGTCAGTCAGAAAAGTGCAGTTTCAAGCATTCGGAAATTACATAAAGCATAAATTCATGGTTATGTAGGCCCCACTTCAAAATATTAACAAAATAGCAGCTTAAAACCTTCGAAATTTCACTTGTTTTAGTTTTAGTTAGAGTTGCAGGTGTTTACTCAAATTAGTTTCAGTTTCAGTTTCAGTTTCAGTCGGTGGCCTAAAATAATTTCTGATTCAGTTTCAGTTTCAGTGCGGGTTTCGGTTAAAGTTAATCCGTATCGTAATCAATTAGTAGTTTAATCGGTTGGTAGAATGGCTTATATATTTCTGGTTTTAGACTATTTCTCTCGTGCCATTCTTCAAAGTGGTTCCATTCTTGCACCTTGGGCTGTTTTCAATCCCAATTCAACTGCTGAGAGTCTGGTGAAATTGGGACGCTTATTGGACTGTAGGATGGCAGATTCCACCACCGATTTGTTGGACTGTCTTAGAGGCAAAGATGTTACCGAAATTACTAAGGCTAATCAACTGTTGCTGCAACAAGCAACGGTATAACACTTAATTTAGCCTAGCGTAAATATTTAAGTTAATGCTAAAACAAGAGTCGATACTGTAACTTTATTATTATAAGAAGAGTAAGACGCGGATTTTAATTAAAAGTTTACTAAGCATTTTGTCCGTTTTTCAGAAATTATACTGTGACGGTGATCCTTTACTGCATTTGACAGCATTTCTCTTATGGGCACCCGTGGTAGACGGTAACTTGATTCCAAGCAATGATGTTTCTGATCTGCCCTTTAGGCCTAAGCCAGCCATTATTGGAGTTAATAACGATGAGGGCGAATTATTAGGTATCAACTTTAAGTAAAGTAAAACTTAAAATTAAAACGAAAACTAAAATGATGACAACAAAAGTGCACTAGCAAAAACAAAAGGTGAGAGTTCTTAGGGCCTTTTCGCGCGCGAGTTAAAAATATTTTAACTCGCTTAATCCTTCAGTCTAGTTAAAATGAGATGTTCAAATTTCTTAACCCTGCGCGCGAAAAGGATTGAGTTAATTTTAACCCTTTTAACTCGTTTAACTCACTGCGCGAAAAGGCCCTTAGCCAATGATAACAACTTTGATAAGTTAATGTGTAATAGATCTTAAAAGTTTTGTAAATTTAAAATTTTAAGTAATTTTAGTTTAACTAATTTGCATATTTAGCCGCAATATTTCCACACGTTGTGGGTCTGTTTGGACCTGCCGAGTGTCTCTATGATGCTACAAAGTCCAATAAAGGATATCTGAAACGTCTACTTCAACAGGAACTTGGTGATCTTTACCAGGATAGCTTCCTTCAAGAAGCCAATGGCGTGTACACTAAAACTACAGAATTTAAGGCTTGCATGGATGTAAGTTTTTGTAAGATTGTACCTGTTTTAGTTTCAGTTTCAGCTCCAATTTCAGACGGGTTTCAGTTTCAGTTTTCAGCTCCAAAATTGGTTCTAGTTTTAGTTTCCAGCTCTTAGTTTTGTTTAGTTTCAGTTTCAATTTCAGTTCTAATTCTGTTATGGTTTCAGTTTCAGCTTCAGCTCACACTTGAGTTCTGGTTTCAGTTTCAGTTTCAGTTTCAGCTCCAAATCTGTAATGTTTTCAGTTTCAGCTGCTGAAACAAAATGTTAGGCTTACGTAAGTTTGGTTTTTTAATTTTAATTTTCTTTAATTTTTTTATGTTCCCGACATATTATATTCTGTTTCATTTTTCAGTTTATTGCTGATCGAGAGTTCGTGTATCCGGCACTACGGGAGGCCAAGCTTCGGACATCCGCCGGCGGTAAAGTATGGTTCTATCGGTTTAATCATTACAATCCCACATTCATGGCTGACTTACCACATCTGCAAGGTACAGGCTTCTATTAAGCATTAAAATCTTGAGATGTGACTAACTTCAAACTTAACTTAACTTCGTTCGGTTGTTGTCCCAGTGGCTCAATTGTGCCTCTGATGGGTTAGATTCTTTCCTGGAACTCGAGGTTTTTTCCGTTTTTTCGGTTTTTACAGCATAGCGAAATTGGCTTTGCTCGGAAATGGTCATTGTCATTCGGTCATGTCACATCTATATATTTCATTCTAAGTACATTATGTACTAGTTGCCTTGACAATTATGTTTATTTCTAATATATAGTAATAATAAATATAATTATATAGTATATATATATATATAGTAATAATATATAGTAATAGAAAGTAACAAGAGTGTATAATAGAGAAGAGTATAACACTCTTAAGCTATCATGTTGAAATCATGTAAGGTATGCTCGGTGCGTTAACTCGGGGACCCTCCCCCCGGAACTTCCGGGGGAGGGGAGGGTCCCACTCTGCACTATCTACACGCTTTCATATAAGCGAGTATCTGCTCGCTCATTGGCCCATTAGCCTAAGGCTTACTGTAGGTAATTTATTAGTTATTTTAATTAATTAATTATAACTTTAATTAGGTTAATGCAATTAAAAAACTAATTCGACAACTTTGTAGCATTTTTTCTGTTCTTTCTAATGGTCTAAAAATTGTTTCATAATAAAAAAGTTCGAAGGAATGTATTGTGCAACAATTTTTATAACATTAGAAAGAGCAGAAGAAATGCTATAACGTTGTCTTAGTTTTTAATTACATTAACCTAATTAAAGTTATAATTAATTATTTAAAATAACTAATAAATTACCTACAGTAAGCCTTAGGCTAATTTGCCAATTAGCGAGCAGACACACGCTTACATGACAGAGTGCAGATAGTGCAATGCGGGACCCCCCCTCCCCCCCCCCGGAAGTTCCGGGGGGGAGGGAAGTTCCGAGTTAACGCACCGAGCATACCCACATAGCATGATTTGTTCATGCTAGTATAAGAGTGTCTCACTCATAGAAATATGCTGTTGGTTATTTTTCAGGTGCTGTCCATGCGCTGGAATTAGCCTACTTGATGCCGGGTTCATTCGCTCCGTTCTTTGTATTTGAACGAGATGAACAGGATTTCTCCTTAACTAACGCTTTGGGCACATATTGGACCAATTTTGCCAAATATGGGTAACATTATATATGTGCTTTGTATAGAATTAGACATCGGTTTGTTTTAGAAACTTCTACCAAGCCAAATATTCAGATATGTTAGTCCTTTCTAGTCAGACTTCATGCATAGTTTGGTGCTTAGGAGTGAAAGCTTTGCGTTATCAAGTTCAATATATCGGCACCTCACTCCTTCTTTCAAGGTTTGCGTGTTGAAGCTCGAAAACACAACTGATATGTCCTTCAAAATTGCTGCTTTGAAACTCAGCATACAGCGTACAGTCGGCAATGTTGTTATTAGTAATTATTAGCTTTCAAATTACACATTTGTGGTGGAGTTCGGCCTTAGTGTGCACAGAACGGATCACTAATCGGAAACAGAAACTGTACTGTGCCCTAAGCTTGGTTGCGGGTTTTCCTGGGTTTTTCTTCAGTTTTTCTTATTTCAGGTTTCCCGGGAAAAACTCAGACCTTGATTGGCCTGAATTCGGAGAAAACCAGTCTAATAGTCTGGTCCTGAAACCAAATCCGGAAATCTCATCCGAAGTTTTCGAAAACCGCATCAGATTTTTGTCGTCACTGAAGGACTTAGAGCACCGGAAGAATATGGATGCTAAACTGCAAAAAGACGAATTTTAAGTTTAGAAACAAATTGCCATGCAATAAATATCTAGCCAGTAGACTTGAAAGTAGTAAGATGTAAGAATTTAAACCTGACTCTAAAATGTAGTAAATTAAGAATTGTTATAAACAAAATCAGAAGCAACAGAAATACAATACAATAGAGATTTGTAAGAAATTTTGCCTAAAGTCGGTACGAACTCTAAAAGGGAGTAACGGAGTAACAGGAATAAACCAAGGAGGAGCTTAATTAATTTATGTTAATCACAGAGCTATTATTAGTAAAATAGCATTTTATATGATACCAGCAAAAACTAAAACTACATATGTTCCAAAGGTAAATACCTATTTCATTTGTAAATAACTTGAATACAAAAGTTGAATACAAAACTATATATTTACTGGTTGCAACATTAAAATATTATATGCAGTCAAAACTACAATTCTATCGCCGTTAGAATTAAAATAGCCAAATAAAAATGTTAACAACGTTTCAACAAGGTTTGCTGTTTGCAATTTTTATTTAAGGCTGTAACTAAATAGACGTTGTAGAGCATAAAACAAAGCTAAATAATATATAAAAAGGTAAAGGTTTCTACTTGGAGATACCTCCGTCCACCTTCAGGACATGGGGTGCCGGTGCTCATCCCCGGAGTCTCAGCCGTAGAGCCAGGAGTGCCACCTCCAGTGATGACTGCATCCGTGGAAGGGGGGGCCGACTCTTCTACATCTACATTGATTCCTGTTACCTACCCAGTTCCTACCGTGACGGTACCCATTTATACCAACCAGTTGAGGATAGATAGCTCGTTTGGATAAATGCTTAACACTGAGATTTCACATGTAATGGGTGTTTGTTTAGATCTTACAGCCATTAGTTTCATACTACCAGGAGTACATATGTAATAGGAAGAGTGGGAAGCTGAGCCTTTCCTAATGGAAATGGCCTGCGAGATTCTGGGCACATTAATGCCAAAATCTCGGGGGGGGATAACACCAACCTAACCACATTGTGAAAAACCAGCTATTACGGTCTGCGATTCTACCATCCTTCTAACAATCAATCATAGTATTCTTGAAGATGTGTGAAAACCTAGGCTTAAGGTGATGAGTCATCAAATGAATCATTAGCTAATCATGCCAATTAATCAGTTGAGTGTTGGATTCTTGTTGTGAACAGTCGGCCGTAGCGCCATATATTGTCGTTTATCTGTGCCGCCCATTTTTATGATCCATAAATTGTAAGTTACATTAAAGTTCTTTGTACGCCACAACTGCCTTTTATTGATTAGGGTAGAACTAGGGATTTACTAGTTTCGAAGGGAAGTTGCACCCGTCTAGAACCTGCATCAGATTCGCCAGTCAATTCCCGGTTTAGTTACCGGGCAGTAAACACGGGGATTGATATTTGGCGACCGTGACAGGACCACTGTCCGGTTTGTCAAATTTCGAAAATTCGTTTATTTTGACAATTTTTATATATCAATAACTTTTTCATTTTTGTGAGTTGAACAAAAAGCTTTACATTTCTGAAAAGCTCTTGATCTGGAGATTCTTTTATGATACTTAGTTTCTCATAGAAACGACTTTTAATTTTTTCGATTTTTTGAGGGTGCAACTTTGAATTTTTGAAAAATGGAAAGTTTAGGATTGGTAGCTAGGGGGTGTTGGACACCCCCCCCCTCCCCCGTAGTAGTTTGAGGCGGGGAATTTAACTGGAAACTGCATAGGGTTATTGGGGCAGCCCAATAACCTATAATTACATAAAGTTTAGGTAGATTTAAGCGAACCCCCCTCCCCCCCCCAAACCCCCCCCAAGACGGGTATAAAATTTTCGAAATTTTTAGTTAGGAAAATTTGTGGACGTTTTTTCCACACCCTGGTGGTAAAAATTCCTGTTTTCGGGAATATTTAACACTAGGAGAGCATTGGAAGCCCACTAGAGGCAAAATTTCGGAATTTTGACCAAATTCTGAAAATAATTTTTCGACCCCCCAAAGTCATTTTTGGGTCGATTTAGGCCAAAATCTTGCTCATTCGCCCCGAAATAAATTTTTTTTCTTTTTTTTCACGCTCAGGAATCCATTTTAGGCAATTTAGAGGCAAAATTTTGCAATTTTTTTTTCAAAACTTTGTGAAATTTTTGACCCCCCCAAGCATTTTTGAGGTCAAAATCGGTTAATTTCTTGTTATTTAGGTCCTAATAAATTTTTGCAGCGTTATTTTTTACGCTCAAAACGTGATTTAGGGCATTTTAAGGCCAGAATTTGAAGTTTTTAGGCCAAATTTTGACGATTTTTGATCCCCCCCAATCGACTCCCAAAATTGGAAAATCGCCTAAAAATCGCGATTTTTACCAAAAATAAGTGTGAGCCTAAACGCAAATTGCGATTTTAGGCTAGATTATAACCGTATTACGTGTTTTTGGAGTATTTAGGCATTTTGACCCCCCCCCTAAAACCCCCATTTTCAATTTTTTTTGGGATCCTAGAGGCATTTTTAGCATTTTCGAACACTCTTTTTCGCTTTTTTTGAGTCGAAAACAAAAAATCCGTTTCGTCTCATTGGTTACATTAGCCAGAAAATGCTAAAAATCGCGTCGCCCCCCCTACCCCCCTCAATTTGCTATATACGTATATAACGTTTTGGTCAATTTTGGTGTTTTTCGTACCTTTTTTGTGTCGATTGGAGGCTCGGTAGTAATTTTTTTTCGTGACGATTTGAGTAGTTGAAACTAATTTTACGCCAAAAATTAGTAATTCGGCGAGTGAAGAAAATCCTAGTGAAAATTGGGTTAACTGGGATAATATTTTCGAATCTTTGGGTTTTTTGGCGGAAATAAACCGAAATCTGGAGACAAGGCTAAGAGCTCGATTACGTAGCGAAAGAGAAAAGAAAATGGCGGAGCTCAAAAATTTGATTACCCTATTTAAGGGTTTGAGTAATTATAATGGTCGGGATACGACCCTGACCCCTGACGAATGGATCGTCAGTTTCGAGGCCATTGCTAAGGCCAATGATGTCGAAAATGAAAAATATTATTCGATTTTGTTAGCCAAATTGGGTGAAAAAGTCATCCATCGGCTTTCCTCGTTGGGAATGCCGAGTACGTACAGAGAGCTAAAAGAGCTCTTAAAAACGCTCTATGAGCCGGTTCAACGGACAGCCGTTGAACATTCTCGCAAATTTTATGTACGTACCCAGAAAAAGGACGAGAATGTGCAAGATTTTGTGTCTGAATTGGAAATGTTGGCAAAAAAGGCCTTTCCAAACGAAAGTGACGATATGAGAGCCGTCAATATTTTCGAGCAACTTCGAAAAGGTTTGAAACCAAATCTGAAGGCAGTTGGAATTTCACTTTTGTCTGATTTGGAAAATTGGGGCCATACGATGGCCAAATTACGAAAAATCGTCACTCAATTGTCAAGACTTGAAGAGGAGTGCGATTCTGATTCAGCCGAATCGGATAAATCAGAAAAGCCGGAAAAATCCCCCAAAAAGGAAAAGCGGGGTAAGGCGAAAGCCAAGGTTTGTACAGTTTCGACAGATTCTCACGAAAGTTCGAGTGAACTAGATCAACGGTTGAAAACTTTGGAGGACGAAATTAAGAAAGTGAAAATTCGTAATGCTCAGAGGGACTTGGTTTTGGAGGCCACAAAAGGCGAGTCAGCGGACTCAGAAAATTGCCAACCCTCGACTAGTGGTGCTTCTGGTGCTGTAAATGCTGTTCAAGCATCTACGGAAAAAACGGAGAAACCACCAGAAAAAGATCTAGCGGATCAACGGACGTGTTATACGTGTGGCAATCCAGGCCACATTTCCCCTCAATGTGCCTTAAATCGGCAAAATAATTTTGGCCAAAGGGGTAGAAATAACCCAAATCGAAGAAATTTTGGAGGTCGGAATAATTTCGGTGGAAATAGGGGAAATTATAATAACCGCCAAAATTACGACGGTTATTCCAACCAAAATTCGGGAGGAGGTTGGAATAGAGGAAATCGAGGATCCTATCGCGGTCGTGGAGGCCGTAGGGGAGGCAACTCCTCTAATAATCGAAATAATCAGGGCGCAAATATTTTTGTGGATCCATCTACTGGACGCCTGTTTCAGTCGCAAGGACAAGGGCGTAACCAGCAAAATCCGACGATAAATTATTTGACCCCGGTTCAACCCGAAATGGATCCAGCTTCTCAGTTATTGCAAGCTTTACAGAGTTTTCAGCAAGCGGGGAGCATGACAAATTCCGGGGGTGCTCCTCCGCAATAAATCCATCGCCCGCCAAGTACGTATATCCCACAGAAAAACCCGCAAATTAATTCATTGTCGGAGAAAACCCCCAATTTTTTGGAGGGCCTTTCAAAGCTTTTCCCAGACGAAAAAGTTTTAAATTCAAATCAAATTTGCGCGGTTTTTAATCCTTCATATGCGGATGTAACGAGGGGTCAACGATCTCAAAATTCTCCCGAAAACCCTCGAAATTTGCTTCAGTCCCAATTGCAAAATTTCTTGCAAAATGTAGATATACGTGCTTTGGCAGAAGCTTTAACTAATGCCCGCCCCCCACCCCAAAGTCCTCGATCTCCTCCCCAGGTAAATTTTCAGCAGCAACATCAGTTTTTGAATGCACAGAATACCCAAAATCCAAGGGTTATTCCGCTAGTTCCTATTAGTGCTGCTAGGGCAAATCAAATTCGATCTCAGTTGAATTTTTTGCAAAATTCTAGATATACGTATAATACCGGGTCACGAAATCAGAATAATTCATTCAACAACAGTCGAAGTCGATTGAATTATTCTACAAATAGATCTTTTGCTCCACGAAACAGCTTTTATAGCAATAATTTTCGTGGAGGGGCGCCCCCAATTCGAAATCAGAATTGGCGCCCCCCCGCTCAAGAAAGGAGAAATGCTGGTTTCAATGGCTACTGGTATCCCAGTAACGGTAATCAGCGATGTCCGCGAAACGTGCAGCCCCTTGCTGTGCCACGACAACCGAATTTATTTTTCGGAACAAATAATTTCAGAAATGCGCGCGGGTGGGAAAGTTACAGGTCTCCTGTGGGAAACGCTGTGACTTTCTCAAACGCAAATAGGCGCCAAAATGGGCGACAGCAAGAGGCGACGACGGATCAAACGGTACCAAGTACAAGTACAGCTGGGGTAGGTAGTCAAGGTTCATCTACAAAAAGAAGCGCGACAGTGCGAGTCCCTGATTCGGGGGACAATGTATTGAAGGCTTCAAACAGAAAAGATGAAACCTGTACCACTAATGCTGCAAAACAGTCAGATGCCTCAAATAATAAAAAGTCAAAGACGAAAAATGCAAATATGCAACCTGTGCAAGAAACAATGCCAGAAATGTCTCAAGAACAATTAGTTGCACGATTAAATCGACTTAGAACCATAGATGAGGCACCTGATACCGAGGAAAAGGCAGCGAAACATCCGATTTCTAACGTGGAGAGGGAAACAAATGTCAAATACCATCATAAAAATGACCCGAGCTCATCATCTGGTCAAATTCAGTCGAATAAAAAGGCGAAACGAGTTCAGAAACGGCGTTCTCACAAGATTCCAGACCCTGATTTTCCGGGAAGATTTCTTTTTGAGTATGATTCCTCTGAAAGTTCATGTTCAGAGCAAAGTCAGCCTGAATCGTCAGATATGGAGTTGGAAGACAAAGAAGTAAATCATGTGAATTTGACTCATCAGCCAGAAAAGGCACCTCGAACGGACTTTGTAGCAAATAATCGGAACTATCTGTCGGCTTTTGTTCATCAAGATCAGTATTTTTTGGGTGCTCAGACAAAAATTCCGCCAGTGCACTCGCCATTGATAGTAGCATCAGTGGGAGGCGTAAATACTTTGGCACTTATTGATACGGGCGCAAATATTTCAGTCGTTTCTAAGAATTTTGTAGAACATTTAAAGCAAAAGTGCCCTGAAAATCTTACTTTTGGGAATGGAGTTTGTGAACAGGCAACCGCAGCTAACGGAACACCTATAAACTTTTCAGGTTCAGTAAAATTTGAACTGTCTTTTCAAGGCTATAGATGGGCCCATGAGTATCTAATCAGCGATTTCTGTCCATATGATATTCTTCTTGGCATGGACTTTCTATCTTTTTATAATTGGTCTATGCTCATGGGACGCCATTCTATTTACCATCCGCTTTTTAAAGAGGTTCCGTTGCTGGGGGCGCCTCAAATCAACAACATTTTGCAAATAGTAGGAAAAACGCGACCGGCAGTTTCGAATATTTGTCTACGAGTCGGAACAACTATTCCAGCAAATTCTGAAGCATGGGTCTCGATTTCTTGTGAGGATACCCCACCAAATTCTGACCAGTTAGATGATGAGTGGGACTTACCATTTGTACGTACGAAGCCCTCAGTTGTAAATACGAATATTGCACCTTGGCCTTCACGGTTTGAAGATGTGCCTAAGCTAGTACGCAATTCCATGAATATTCTTGAAAAATATAACTGTTATATGGTTCCGGGAATTATTTCAAAAGGGGAAAAAACCCAAGAAGTGAGAGTTTGGAATTTGAGTGAGGAACAACTGGAATTGCATCAAGGAATGGTACTAGCTTACGCAGATGATTTAGTTACGCTCAAGAATCGTCAAGGCAAGGAATCGTTTTTACAATTGGGAGATACTTGGTTTGAAAAAGAATACGTATGTGAAGACGATTTACCTAAGTCTGTACAAGCTGAAATTTTCTCTGCAACGGTGGAAAATACATACGTATCTCAACCTTCTACATCTAAAACAGAGGACATGGAATCAAAAGAGCCTACGGAACAGGATTTATACGATCAATTTCTGAAGGAAGCTCAGCTGGATAAATTTGAATGTTCCGATAAGGCAAAAGGTAAGTTTCGGGAACTCCTACGTAAGTACGTACATGCAACGCCAGAAAATTTGGGACGATGCAGCACAGGACAACATCTGATTGATACAGGAATGGCAGGTCCAGTAACAGCAAAAGCCTACCGGATGAACCCTATGGAACGGGTGGAAATAGAAAAGCATATCCAGAAGATGCTAGAGCAGGGCATTTGTGTTCCATCTGATAGTCAATGGTCATCACCTTGCATGTTAGTTGGCAAAAAGGATGGAACTACTCGATTTGTCATTGATTATCGACAACTAAATAAAATTACACGAAAAGACCGCTACCCTTTACCAAAAATCGATGAAATTTTGGACATGTTTAGTAAAGGGAAGTTTTTCTCTACTTTGGATCTAAATAGCGGCTATTGGCAAATCGAGATGTTCCCTCCCCATAAGGAAAAGACCGCATTCATTTCACATATGGGACTCTTTCATTTTAATGTCATGCCATTTGGTTTAACCAATGCTCCTGCAACATTCCAAAGGATAATGGAACGAATTTTTACTGAATTACCAGTTTATATTGACGATTTACTGATTCCATCCAACGATGAAAACCATCATTTGAAAATGCTTGAAATAGTTTTTCAGAAGCTTTCAGACCATGGGTTGCGACTCAAAATGAAAAAGTGCGTGTTTTTCCGCAAAAAGGTCGAATATCTTGGTCATTTTATTTCTGAAAAGGGCATTGAGACTGACCCACGTAAAGTGACTGCGGTAAAAAATTTTCCAGTACCTATTACTATTAAGCAATTGCGTGGTTTTTTGGGTATGGCTGGTTATTATCGACGAATTATACGTAATTTTAGTTCAATTGCGGCACCAATGAATAATTTATTGAAAAAGGATGAAGGTTTTCATTGGAATGATCAATGCCAAATTGCTTTCGAAAATTTGAAACAGGCTTTGATAAATGCACCAGTTCTTGCGTATCCAAATTGGGAGGAACCGTTTATTTTAACAACAGACGCTAGTGTCGTCGGTCTCGGTGCAGTGTTGGAACAAGACCAACCGGGTGAGAAAAAGCCTAAACCCATAGCCTATGCTAGCAGAGCTTTAGTTGGTGCTGAGAAACGCTATAAAATTGTGGAATTGGAAGGTCTTGCAGTTGTGTGGTCTTGTAAGCATTTTCAGCATTATCTACGCCATCGACAATTTGCTTTATATACCGATAACGAAGCCCTTAAATATATTTTTGCAAATGCCAAAAATCAAGGCTATACTCGAATTGCTAAATGGGCTATTGCATTATCAGAATTTCGTTTCAAGACTCAACATCGAAAAGGCATAGATAATCCTGTAGCTGACTGTCTTTCACGTAACCCTCAACCAGTTGTCGTTGATTCCAACGTCGACAGCGCTGAAGGTGAAAGTGAACTTATTACATCTAATAATAAACTTCAGTATGTATCTGACGAGTTTGACGTAACCGAAGATATGTTTCCGCCAGTGTGCATGATTGAAAAATATTCTGATGATGAATGGTCTCAAGCACTAAAAATTGATTCCGATTTTGGTCCTTTTATTGAATATCTTGAAAAAGGCACATTGCCTAAGGATGACCTGACTTGGACTTTAATACGTGGTCAATCCGATTTTGAGTTGAAAAATGGCATGCTTTACCGATATCGAACTGATATTCACGAGAGACGTAAAAAGGGTTCTGCTCGTTTAACTTGTGTCCCTAGAAAGAATATTCTAAGTATCATTCTGCGATGGATACTGGTGGTCATCAGGGGTGGTACCTCAAACTCATTATGTTGCGACTAGATATTATTGGACAAATTTACTTACCGATGTGAAGTTTTTTATACGTAATTCTACTGTGTGTGCAAAATTTACGATAGGTCCGAGGAACCCTCAAGCTCCGATGAAAATTTATCCACCAGTCACTAAACCATTTGAAAGGGTTGTAGATGTTATGCATTTTCCGATTAGTAAAAAGCAGAATGTTTGTGTTTTGGTTGTACTCAATTCAACTTTAACCCGTTGGCAGAAGCATG
>JASAND010029773.1:0-35752 GCA_030248195.1 Trissonchulus latispiculum | reverse complement strand
TCTCCAAGGAGTTCGAAGATTTCCTGAAGGCTCGAAACATCAGCCATTTGAAGACAGCGGTCTATAATCCGATGGCGAACGGCATGGTAGAACGATTCAACAGGGTTCTGAAGGAAGGTCTGCAGGCTGCCTATCTGGATGGAACAGCATGGGAAGATGCCCTCAGGCAGATCCTGGTCACATATCGAAGCACGGATCATTCTGTGACCGGGAAGTCCCCATTTGCCAGCCTACACGGTGGTCGTGAGATGAGGACGAAACTGACCAGGCCAGATGTCCAGGATAACCGGAACCCGACGCCGGATGTTCACGCCGAGATTTCAGTGGGTGATTGGGTCCGTCACAAATTGCCACACTCACCGAAGGGCCAGCCTTCATGGTCGAAGCCGAAGCGAGTGGTCCAGCAGAAGGGCCGGTCAACATTCCTCCTCAGCGATGGGAAAACGTGGAATGCCAGGAAACTCACCAAATCCACTCCTCCAACGGAAATGGTCGATGAGGAGCCTGATGTGATGATTCCTGATCAACCGACGACAGATGATGCTGTTGTGGACCAACAAGAACCGGATCCAGATGACGGTGATGGGAATCAGCCCATGGACGGGAGACCCAGAAGGAACCGGAGAAATCCAGATTTCTACCAGGCCGGATTTGCCTGATTTCATCCCTCAGAAGGAAGAGGAAGTGGTGTAGCGTCTCAGACGCTGAAGTGAATGACAGTTTGACTTTCATGTGAATGAACTAATTTACATAAGTAATTTGCATATTGTGTAATTGTGGGCCTATATAAAGCCCGAACTTTTGCTTGTCATTCAGAGTGCTTGTTCTCCAGTAAAGTTTCTTTTACCAACTTGTCTTGCCTATAACAAGCACTACAGCAATATGCTCGAAGCATAAATGCCAAAATCTCGGGGGGTAGGCTTCTCAGCGTGTGAACATGAAACGCTGACATTTTTCGAAAACGGGCGTTTTCGACAAACTTAATACTATAACTTGAGCTGGGCAAGTTGTACAGCGATAATCCTTATATCATATTGCATAGAATGAGATCTTTTTTGATATAAAAATTATATAGTTCGGTTCAGGCAATCTCTTACAAATCCAGCAATAAACATCCTTGCCACGAAAATTTTAGGAATTTCATTATTGCTACAAAATGCATTTATGTCAAAATGCTGGTATGTCCGAATACTTTTTCTTATGCTTTACCAAGAAGAAGAGTAAGCCTTTAGAGGGCTCCTCTTCTTGGCATTGCGTAGCGGTGCTCCAACCACAATACCAGTTTGGGGGGGTCGACCAAATCGACAACGCATACCCCCCCTCCGTTTGGTATGGGGGTAGCCAGAAAAAGGTACCCGTTTGGTGGGGGGGCGGGGTAGCCAACAGCCCATCAGGTTGCAGAAACCTCCCCCCGTTTGGGGGGGGGGGTGCCAACAGCCAATCAGAACGAGCCTGCTTGAGCGACCCCCCCCACGCGGGGACCTCTTTCAGCGGTCCGCCCCCAAATGGGAACCACTTTTGGCTCCCCCCACCAACCGGCGACCACTTTCGACTACCCTCCCTCCACCAAACGAGGGGGTATACCTGTCGACCCCCCCCCGTCCCAAACAGGGGAACATTCTCGTATTGTGGTCGGAGCATCGTTACGCAATCGCAATGCCAAGAAGAGGAGCCATCTAGTGGATATATAGAAGAAAATCATGGACTCTTGGTGTTACGTTGTCGCCAGATCTGTAAGGGAGAGATCTCTTATAAATCCGGCAATAAAACATCCTTACTACGAAGATTTTAGGAATTTCATAATTTCTTCAAAATGCATTACGTTGTTTCAGATTTGTAATAGATAGCCAGAACCGAGCTAGATTTTTATATACACGCTGAGAAGACCCCCGAGATTTTGGCCTTAATATTCCGAGCATATTGCAAGCTAGCACACTAGGAAAGGTCGAGTGTCTCACTCTTCCTTTCATAGCCTCTTGGTGGGACTTAATTTGTTTAAACTAGAGATTTGGCCAAAAAAGTTTGGGCAAAACTGCGATTATTTTGTTTGAACATCGATTGCTCAAAAACTATTCGACGGATTCGAATCATTTTTGGTGGATGCAAATTAGTACTATTGCGGAGAGACAGTTTTCTTGGTCTCGGCTGAAACGTTTCCAGGCTCAATAAAATTCAGTGCGAAGTTGAGAAATTTAGTGTCGCCGTGCATTTTGCGGATTTTTTGATCCACTAAGAAACAGTGACCCAAATCCAGAAAAATGTCCCTCTGCCCGTATGTCTCCTATATGATGGCACAAAAAGAAATTTTGGCTGATTCCGTAGTTTTGAGAAATCGATGTTGAAAGATCGACAATCTATTTTTATGTAACAGGTGTGTCAGAAACTTAAGATTTTTAGTTAAGCATAACGAGCCGAATGTTCACTTTATATCCTTTAAAATGATGCGTAGATCGCTTTCCAATTCCAAAAATTGAGAACGTTATATTGTTCCCAATATCACTGCAGAAAAGGATATTGCAGAAAAGGATATCACCACGTTAAATGTTTATGCCTTGTATATTTTGTAGCAAAACTGCACTGGTTGGCAAACGTGCACGTTTGCCTGTCATTTTGGACAAACTGCACTTTCTCTAGCCGAAGACTGGACAAACTGTTCTAGAAAGCGCGCAGGTCTCACTGGCAAAACTGCACTTGTGAGCGTCTCAGTCAGTTTTGCCAACTTAACGTTAGCAAAACTGAGGAACGTCTAAAACAACGCCGATTGATGAATCCTTCCCACTTAATTGGGTGGGTAGTTGGAGATGAAACCTTCCCACTTGGGGTCTTGTCTCAACCCCCCCCCCTCCTCATTCAAAATCCGTAAAGCCTGACCAAATGAGCTAAAATTTGGTATGGGTATATATGCTTTCGCTAGGCTGATTTCAATTTTTCAATTTCGCGAAATTAGATTTTTCGATTTCTAAGGGTGACCAAGGGAAACCGAAAATTTTTGTCTTCAATTTTGCTGAAAAGTTGTATACAGTCGTTTTCGGGGTTGTGGAACACGAAACTGAAGTCCTTTTTTGATCCAGCTTCTTGTTAGCTAAATTTAAGCCAAAGATTAAAGTTTAAGATGTAAGCTAAATACTGAGACAACGAATAGCTGAATTGAATAACGGACTTCGGATTTGTGTTCTACGACCCCGAAAACCCTATATACAACTTTTCAGCAAAACCGAAGGCAAACAATTTTTCGGACCCTTGGTCCCCCCTTAGAAATCGAAAAAACTATAATTTCGCGAAATCGAAAAATTTTGCGATATATGAACTCAGCGTAGTCGAAAACAGACCCATACCAAATTATAGTTCATTTGGTCAAGTTTTAAGGATTTTGAGCAGTGGGGGGTAATCGAGCCAAGACCCTCCAGTTGTTTGCATTAGTCATGAATTTATTTACTAATTTCTCTGAAATATTGTCGTTTAATTGATTTTCTCTTGAGGAATTTTTCACTGTTGCAGTTTCAACATCTGCAATATAAGCACTCTTAAAAAGACTCATGTAGAAATTACAGGAATTCTTGTAGTTTTCTACAAAAGTGCTCCTGTGCGGTCAGTCACTAGCGGAGTTTCCTGTATTTTCGACAAAAGTAACGTTTGTATTTTCTACCGGCCTCTCGAGTAGTAAAAATTACAGGAATTTCCTGTAGAAAATAAATACTAAGGAAACCTGTAGTTTTATTACAGGAGCTACCTGTAGAAAATACTAAAGAAACCTGTAGTTTTGTTTGACTTTTTTGACAATCCTAAACCAGATACCAAACCTGTAGTTTTTACAAGACAAAACCTGTAAATTTTACTGGAGCGACCTGTTAATGGAAAAGGGGGGGGGGGTCAGGTGCTGAGGGGCGGCCGCTCCCAAACTATTTTCGGCAGGGAGCGGCCGTTACAAAAAAAATCACCCACGGGGTGTTGAAAGACTGAAAATTTGAAAAAATTCAAAAATTTTAGTCTTCAAAAATTGTGACCACTGTCGCCCTTATATACGCAGTTTGCGTTATCAGCGTATCGAGTACTTTCCTGTAGAGTAAACCTGTAAACCAGTGAAAACTACAGGTTTCATTTGTATTGACTACTAGTCTAACTTGTAATCCATTCTACCAAAGTATATCCCGTAAATACTACCAAGGATGACCTGTAGAAATTACAAGACTTGACCTGTATTTTCTACAAAAGCTTTTGTATTTATCATCTACAAAAGTGATTCCTGTAGTTTCTACTGGAACATTTCTAAGAGTGAGTGCAGTTTCAAGCTCACAAGTTCTGTTTTTCCAGTGAAAATTGGCGAAACTTTTACATGCGCGCTTTCTAGAAAGTTTTCCTGTCTTCAGCTGGAGAAAGTGCAGTTTGTCCAAAATGACTGGCAAATGTGCACATTTGCCAATATGTGCAGTTTTGCTACCACATAATATAATCACATGAACAATCTGATTTTAAGGACGGGCTTTTGACGAAAGACGTTTTCAGAACCAAAAATCTTAACGCGGTAGACAGTTTAAAGCCTTAATGAGATCTTTGACTAAAAATTAAATTTTATAAATATATATTCCAGTAAACAGAAAGCTAAATCGAAAAACTGTTTTCATCTTAGTTTTTGGTGATCCTAAAAGCCCGTTTAAACTTTTTAGAAAAATCGCAGATAAAGTTGGTTCACTTGGATCCCTCTTGGAAAACTTAAATTTCAACTTAAAACATTGAAATTTTGCGCTACTTCGTTCTGAAATGTGTTCAAATGCACTTATACCTAATCTGATCTAAATCCGTTAGCTTTAGCGAAAGTTACGTACGTACAGGCGTGCGTCTGTTTTTTATGGCCAGGTGGCGAATACGTACGTGCTCTGTCAGCGTGAAGGAAGAGGGTCATGTGGTCCTGTAGTGTTTTATCTGATAGATTGTCCAACTCAGTCATCAAGGGTACTTTTCTTCCACCCCACCTGCTTACAAGTTCACGATCAGTCCATCCTTGAGTATTTGATTAGCATTTTTATTAAATTTGCTCAAAAAGCCGCTTTTGTGCAGTCTTACTGTTCTTATGACCACCAAGACCTGGGGTTTTTTACTGGGAGGGGGGGGGGGTGGGGGCGTCCCCCCATTTTTTGGCCCCCACTCTACCTCTTTCCCGCCCCAACTCATTCCCCTCCCCACTTTTTTGGGTTCCCCCCACGCACCCTAAGGTGCCTAGAAATTGCCATTTTTTTAGGATTTTTGGTCAAAATTTTTCTAATTTTTTCCGGCCTAGCCGGAATGTTTTAGTCAAAAGTCGTCTATTTTGATACAAACTCAATTTTTGAGCACTTTTTAGCATGCTTATAGCAGTATAAGGAGAAAGCAGGGTATTTTACTGTATTTTTAGCATTTCTAGCCCGTTTTATCTCCCCCCCCCCCACTTATTTTTGCCTAGAAAACCCCAGAAGACTAGGATAGCAAATGTTTCATCCCAGAAAGAATGACTACACTAGGCTGTCCCGTTCCTGTAAAAACGTTTTGAATCAAAATATAATTGTTTTTGTAGATTTGCATAAACCTTTTACTTCAGCATTCCTTTTTTCTGAATAATGTCAGGAGACGAAGGTGCGTATGATTTTGCCAGTAAAATATCAATCTTGAAGTATTTTAATATTTATAATAATTTGAATCAGTATATAGTATATATTAGGTCGGCATAGCCTACACTCAGCCTACACCAGTGTAGGCTGGACCCACGCACTACGCAAGCCGATACAAAGGACTACGCAAGGATCGCTTGCGCGTCGTCGCGCACCGGCAATGAAGACAACGCAGGGCGCGCAAACCGTGTCTTGACGTCTTGACTACGCACTGCGTATTCTTTATTGCGTTATCGCGGGCTACGCACTGCGTAGTCTTTAGTGCGTAGTACGCGGACTACGCACTGCGCCATCCTTTTAGTGCGTAGTACGCGGACTACGCACTGAGCAGTCTTTTTAGTTCGTAGTAAGCGGAGTGCGGACCACGGACATCAGTTTTGTCAGAAGTACGAAGGACTCACATACAAAACAACAGCCCGAAAACTTCTACCTCCTCCCCCCCCCCCCCTCGAAATAGTACGAAGGACTACGCACCAGCCGTGACTGGTGTAGGCTGCAGACTCTGACCATGCCGATCTCTGTATATATATATATATATATATTAAAAATTTAAAAATTTTTGGATTGAAAAATTTAGCTGTAGATTAATCCGAAGTGTGTTCACGAGTAACCAATATTTGGCGTGCTTTGTTTTCATTTTTCAGATTCAAGACCTTCTGATGATGCCATAATTGCTCAGATGGATGGAATTGAAAAGCAGGTTGGTACCGCAGGGCGCAGATCTTGCATTTCTGAATAGTGTGAATTTTTAAGATTGGACTCTGCATTAGGCAATCATTATATATTGAACATTATCTGGTGATCCAGTGTTGTAAACTGTCTATGTAGAATCTACATAGACAGTTTACAACACTGGATCACTAGATAATGTGATAAGATAAGATACATTGTAGATTAGGTCTCTGCGTAATCTATAGTCTATAATGTCGACATCTGGATTAGTAAATATCTCCTCTGTGGTTTTGCAAAATTGACCAAGGTTGACTGAATCGATTGGCTAAAATTAATAGGCTTCTGTGATAGATGATATTCAGATAACTTATGTTAAATGTCACATTTTCTGCTTGCTTTTGTACCTTTTCTACACGTATTTGCAAACCAGAAAGATTAAAATGAGTGTAGTAAACTTGTCTGTAGTGTAGCTAAACGTAATCGGACAGCATATCAAAAGCTCTCTGTTCAGTCGCCCAGGGGCCGATGTTATCAATGCTCAAACCCGGGTTAAGTCGCTAACCCGGGTTAACTTCATGTGTTAAAGATAGCCAAGTTAACCCAGATTTGCGAGATAACCGGGTTTAGACGTTGATAAAATTGCCCCCAGGACATATTCTTTGCGGCCTTTAATCTTTATTCAAACGTTTTGGGTCTTTTATGTAATAATGGTTTTAGGTAGCCGATGATCAGCCTCTTGTCAGTAGCAAAGAACCTATTTCATCACTTCAAAAGGAGTATAGCTCCGCTGAACAGGACATTTTTCATCGGAAATCTGTAGTACGTATGCTCTTTGAAAAGTTCGTAGATGATACAAAGGTTCAAATGATCTAGAATTGACCTTAAATTTAATTTGGTTGAAACCAATGTTCAAGTTGAATCCTTATTAGTTAGTTAGTAGTTAAACTTTAATTGAGGTTTAAAGCTTTGCCTGTGATCCAGAAGTTGTTGAAACATCTCATGCAGGTAGACTTCTAGCTAGGGAGCTGCCTTCAGCTGACTTTTTTAAGCATTATGATTTAACTTTGCAAACAGTGAGTATTCTGTATTTTACACTCATCAACATTCTAAAATTTAACTGAAATTAAAACATAACTTCTAATTCTGACTACTCTCTCGTGAGTAGGTGATCACACTGATTTCTTGCAAAACAGTTTTACAAAGTTACGTGTTGTCTGTTACGGGTTGTCGAATTATTTTGCCTGCTAATTACTACAATTACAATGCTTTGTTAGGAGTTACCTCTATATATATATATATATATATATATATATATATATATACATGCACACGGACACGTCGGTGGACGGTGCCCATGTGAAATGAAATACGTGATAGAGTGGCTAGCTAACAGTCGGAATATCAGTATCTGCTGTTGTTCTAGGAACTGGCTGAAAGATACAAATATGTGCGTCGTGTACGTGGTGATGGCAACTGTTTCTATCGCGCATTTCTGTTTGCCGAAACTGAACGCATGATGAATGCCAAAGATGAGCTCAATAGGTTAAGCTTGTTGCTTACGTTTAAAAACCTACCATTTTGTTTTGCTTTGAAGTAAGCAGATTATTAGAAGAGTAAGAAGAATAGGATGTTTTTGTGTTTTTATAAATTTTCAATAATCGATTGATGGTCTTTGATCTTTCAGGATTGAATCTGTTTCTAAAAAGTGGAACGAAGATCTGTTGAAACTGGGCTTTCCTGATTTCACAACACAGGACTTTTGTGATACAGTGAGTCACTTGCTGAATTAGTAGGGGTACATATATGACTAGCTTTTTCTAAGGGTCGTAGATTATGTCATAGGCGCCGCGATTGGTTTTAAAATCTACCCTCTCCGATTTCCTTCATTTTCACATATGTTGTATCCATTATTGGTCAAACTGGTCAAAGTATCACTGCGCAATCCGTTTCTCCAAATTCCCTCGTATGCGTGAGAAAATGGCCTTCAAAGTTTCAATTTCAGCTCATTTTGAAGCAATCTGGAGCGATCAACTTTGAAGCATCCTAACTGACGCTTGGATTGCTCGATTGGGCTGAAACTTTGCATGCACATTAGCTAATATAAGTAGTAATAGTGTGGCGAATTTGAACCAAAACGGTTAACTACAGCTCGTGTTTTCATCAGAAACGTGTTTCAGGACGGAGTCGTCACAACCAGCATTTTCACGGTTTTTCGGCTGTAGCCACAAACCTAGGTTAAGGAAACAGCTGATTTTTCATGGTAGTTGTAGGCTCATATTGGGGCCACACGCTCTGTAAATTTCAGCCAAATCGGTTTGGGCTTTTGAAGTCAAATTGGCACCAGAAGAGGCGTCGGCCACCTTTCGGGAATTGCCAAATTTCTCATTATTTTACATCCACAGCTTGATAGGAACAGAATAACCGTATACCCTTTCATCAGTTTAATGACTCTAAGCAGTAGAACGACGTGTGCCAAAAATTGTTTTATTCGGTTAAGGTACTAGTAGTTGGCAACGCTTTGAATTTTGAAGTCCAGGTCCAAACCAGGCGTGGCATAGCTTGGCATGGCTTGGCGTTTAACGAGCGCTAGTGAGAAATGCATGCATTTTTGGGACTTGTGTCAAGAAGAAAAGTTGTTCAGCTTGTCAAAAGCTTTCGAATGAGCTAAAATTTGTACTGTTTCGAACAACTTTAATTTTCACGATTTTGTACGTAATTTTTGAGCACACTGTAAAAATCGTCAAAATTAAAGTTGTTCGAAACAGTACAAATTTTAGCTCATTCGAAAGCTTTTGAAAGCTGAACAACTTTTCTTCTTGACACAGTGCAAAAATGCATGCATTTCTCGCTAGCGCTCGTTAAATGCCAAGGCATGCCAAGCTATGCCACGTCTGGTTTGGACCTGGACTTCAAAATTCAAAGCGTTGCCAACTACTAGTACCTTAACGGAATAAAACAATTTTTGGCACACCTCGTTCTACTGCTTAGAGTGATTAAACTGATGGAAGGGTATACGGTTATTCTGTTCCTATCAAGCTGTGGACGTAAAATAATGAGAAATTTGGCAATTCCCGAAAGGTGGCCGACGCCTCTTCTGGTGCCAATTTGACTTCAAAAGCCCAAACCGATTTGGCTGAAATTTACAGAGCGTGTGGCCCCAATATGAGCCTACAAATCAACATAGTTTCCCTAACACAGCCGTTTCCCTAACCTATGTTTTTGGCTACAGCCGAAAAACCGTGAAAATGATGGTTTTGACTACCCCGATCTGAGACCTGTTTTTGATCAGAACACGAGCAGTAGTTAACCGTTTTGGTTCAAATTCGACATATGATTAGTACTTATATTAGCTAATGTGCATGCAAAGTTTCAGCCAAGCGTCAGTTAGGATGCTTCAAAGTTGATCGCTCCTGATTGCTTCAAAATGAGCTGAAATTGAAACTTTGAAGGCCATTTTCTCACGCATACGAGGGAATTTGGAGAAACGGATTGCGCAGTGATACTTTGACCAATAATGGATACAACATATGTGAAAATGAAGGAAATCGGAGAGGGTCGATTTTAAAACCAATCGCGACATGTGCGTGTTTTACAAAAAGACTGGCATATACACATATGTATAAATTGTAATGGTACTAATGGACATGTAGGTTTGTGAAAGCATATTGTAGCTGTTTCGCAAAGTAGTGATGATGATGTAAGCCAGAATGGGGAGTAGACTAAACTATGTCTCGTTGGAGATCTGCTTATTGCTGTGGTCGATGCTGCTGCTGATTATACTTTCATGTGCTCCCTGGGGAGCCTGACAAACGCTCTAAATTGATTCTGCCGTTACGGGGCGGCGTGACTGCAGCTGGTGACCTTGGTCATCGGTCAATTGTTGGCCATACTAGACAACAATTTATAAACCATGAATTATGCAGCCGAGTCGCTGGACCTAATGCACTACTCCCTGCTACATTGGCGTCCCAGCGGCGAAGGCGTTTGCTGGCTTGTGGGTTGATGGCTCCCAATGTGGACCTATCCGCCTGCCACTTGAATGACGTATAAGCGGGACTGGTATGGGATCCATAAAAAATACTAAGATGGCACATTTTTCCTGGATTGCACCAAATAAGATTAGGATTAACTGGGCATTAGCTGATAACGAAGTCCAATTTTTGAATGGGAAACCAGCTCTTAGTCCTGAGCTAATCCCCAGTTAGTCCTAAGCTTATTTGGTACAATCCAGGGATTGTATGATTAAACTATATATTTAGAGCTTGCGCTGGTTTGAATTTTACATTTATTGCAAAGGTTAATTGCTTTACAAATTTATTATCAAATTGCTGGCCTAATAAACTATGGCTCTCTGCCGTGTCGTTAGTCATCAAGATTTACATTTTGTGTTGAGATCTTTTGGTTGTTTTTGCATATTTTAGTTCTTCGAGTTTCTACAGCTCTTGAAGGATGGCGCAACTGAATCAACAGTGCTTGAGCAGTTCAATAATGACGGATATTCCAATTATTTGGTTGTTTTTATGAGGTACTTGCAAACTGAACTGTACAGTGCGTCGTGTGGACTATGCAGACACTTTTACAGTTTCTAAAAATTTCGGCGTATATACATTGGTAGCTGAAGCCGTTCATTTTAAATTTTTATTAAAGTGATAAGAAGTATATATTTCAGAATTCATAACTTGGCTCCCAAATGACTTAGAAGGTAAAAACAATTTAATTTGATTTTTAAACAAACGTTTTATTAGAGAAAAACACAAGCAAATTTTTAATATGTAGCACGCACACGTTCAGGTTCAGTTAAAGCAAACACAATAATTCGTTACTGTACATAATCACAACTTTAGACAACGATCTGTCGTAACGTCTTTCAGTTTTTATACACCATATACTTTACAACGTTTTTATTCCCAGCTTATTCCGATATATCCTCGCTATAGGGATCATAAGACACTATCTTTACCAGATATTTTTGGCTCCTGTATGGTTTTAACATTCCCGCTCTCCGCTGTACTGCTCCTCCCAGCTCGCTTTGATCCAGGTAACGCTGTCTTTCTCCCGATTCCTCCACGGATGGTTCCAGATAGCCCCGTTCCAGTAAATCCTCGAGCAGCTGAATTGAGGAAGGATGGACCATAGCAGCGTACTGTTGTTTCATCATTTCCGCTGAGGGTAGCCCGTGCAGGTTTGCAACATTGTGTCCCAGTAGACTCCTTTTCATCTCTTTGTTGTTGATTGGGTAGGATGGCTCGATAATTGATGGTCCTGCAATCAGTAGACTGAGTTAATTCCATTCTGCACTACATAACCGTAACAGCAAAAAACGGCATGTGTGTTTAAACTGGTTGAGCAGTTGAAAAAGGACCAAACTTGTAATGTTTTCAAAGACTACTTTTTTAGCTATTCCTCACATGTTCATGTTGAAATTACGGTTGATTGAATACTAAGCATTTTCTGTGGAAGTACTCGCTATCTAATCGCTATTTTAGTGTGCCTTTTAAAGGGGGGGTTCCATTTTTGGGTTATTTTCCGTCCGACTGTCTCCGATCTCGCTGATTTTTACGTATTTTATTGTCCAAACGATATATTTTAACGAGTTTTTTAAAATTAAAGTCGTAAGTCTTTTGGTTGTCGAGTAATTTTATCTCAAAGTTGAAGTTTCATGTTTCACATTGGCAGTGGAAAAAGTTGTCATTTTTCGCGTGCGCCAAAAAATTTCCCGACAAACATTGATGAATCTGGACAAATTTTACATTAAAATAATGCTGAAATGTTAAACTGCGGTATCTCGGAATTAGAATTTTAATTTAGGCCTTTAAAAGTTTTTAATTAATTTTTGAAGGATTAAAATTTAACACGACTTGAGCAACAGAAAAATCTTAATCATTTAAAAATTAATTTAAAAAATTTACAGGCCTAATTCAAAATTCTAATTCGAAGGTACCGCAGTTTAACATTTTTCAGCGCTATTTTAGTGTACAATTTGTCCGGATTCATCAATGTTTGTCAGGAGATTTTTTAGCGCACGCTAAAAATGACAACTTTTTCCACTGCCTATGTTTTTAACACATGAAACCTCAACTTTGAGGTGAAATTACTCGGCAACTGTAAGACCTACGACTTAAAAACTCTTTAAAATATATATACTGTTTGTACAATAAAATAAGTAAAAACCAGCGAGATCGGAGAAAGTTGAAAAATTGGCCCAAAATGGACACCCCCCCCTCCCTTACGTGTGGGCCAGTGTTTTTTCTCAAAAACGCGTGTAATTACACACTTTTTCTTGAACATAGCAAAAAATTTTGGCGACTGTGTAACGTTAGACCAAAATTTTGGACAAATTTTATCAAATAGACGAAACTTTTTCCAGTGCGCTTTTATTTGTTTCCACATATTTACCGTTTCTGGGGGCTTCGCCACACGTACACACCAAGAAGTTTCAGTTTTTGAAGCAATATTAACTGATTCTTGCAAAGTTTTTTGCTACAGGAGGCCTTTCGAAAAAATTTGCTCCTTCGGCGCACTGGTGTTTTCCTTCGTTCTATCAAGAGTACATAATAGATATGTATTATGTACTCTTGGTTCTATCAAGTCAAAACCAATAAATGCAGGTCATCGTTGTAACTGCTCAATTTTTTTTAATTTTGTCGATCTGATTTGGTGAAACTTCTCCAAATTTTGTTGTAAATAAGAGTTTTTATTTTACTTATAAATAAGCGGCCTCTAAAATACATCGGAATAATTTTGTTACCAATAAATTTGTATACATCACAGTAGTAAACAAAAAGCAAGTAAATTAGGAATTTTTCGGTAGTTACACAATTTTCTCTGTAAAACAGCAAAAAATTTTGGAGAGATGTGAAACATTACACATAAGCCGTCAGCCAGAAAACACTGTCGTCGTGGGTGGTCGATCAGGATAAGACATCCTATACTCGGCGGGCCCCAAGGAGCCCACTATTACCCAAGAAGCGAAGAACAGCCTCAGGATCATCGCGAAAGCAGGACATTTCCGGATTTGGGCCGAGGTCTATATGCCTGGCTGTGGTGAGGGCTGGGCAGGACAGAAGCAAGTGTTCTACAGTTTCTGGGTCCCCCAGCTGGTGTGAAAGTGTGAAAGAAACTTTAACAATTTCGCCAATCATTAATCGTCAACCGAAAGTACAGAACAAAGAAGCTTGCTATACTTTACTGTAGGCCGTGCTGTACTTCAGCAACACTCTACTAATGCAAAAGGAAACTCATACGGCACGATTTGCAATGCTCTGCCTGCAAAATTTCGGACGATTGCAACTTACCTGCAGCTAATTACGGGCCGTGCTGTACTTCAGCAGCACTCTACTGCAGAGCAATTAGGCGCAAACTTCACTGCCAAAAAAGGAGACTTGTATGGCATGATTTTCAATGCTATTATTCTGCACCTGCCTACAGAATTTCAGACGATTGCAAGTTTTCTGTAGTTAGTTATAGGCCGTGCTGTACTTCTGCAGCACTTCACTGCAAGTAACATCGTACTAGTAACATCGTAATAAGTATACGAAACGTATCTATAATAGTTTGTCATGTCCTAAACTATCTGTATGCCGAATTTCAAATACCAGTGACGAATGAATAACTTGTTATCGAAGGTGCTGTGTTTGGGGCAGCACATACAGCACGGTGGAAGCTAGAGAGTGCACCAACTAACATAGCTACAGTTCCCCCTTACCACAGACATAATTTTCACTGGTTTTTTCACTCATAATTTTCTATGGTTGCTGCATAACAGTGCAGCACGATAGCACCGTACCGCGCTGCAACTGTGCTCGTCGTGTTCAGCGACCCCGATAACCCTTATATGCGTCCCACTCTATGGCCCAAAACAGCATATTTAGGCCTATTTCTGACTATTTTCTGTGGAGTTGGAACTTAGAAATTTTCCGAAAATGGCTATTTGGCCGGACCAACTTTGGGACGGCCGCCAGAACGATCCCGGCCAGATATCGAAAATCGCCCTCGTCAGGACATATAAGCCCTTCCGTAGATCCTTATGCAAGAAACCACGTCTCTTTAGCGTCTTCCCTGAGTCCTGTGGCTTGACAAAAAATTGGCCATTTTAGCGCCAAGTCCACTTTTGGACGGCCGTACAGATGGCTGGCCGGGCCGGGCAGCGAAAACATTATCAAAAAGGTTCACTTTTGGGGTATATACGTTCAGAAAAACAAAACTTCACCTGCTGAAAATGCCCAGATCGTTCTAGTACTCCGACAGAAAATAGCATTTTTCCAAGCGTGACTTACACGAAAAAAACGGACCTAATTTGTCCGGAAGCGAAAATTTTCAAAGTTGGAAATTTTGACCAAAACTTTTTAGCGACTACGTACCGTGTAGATTCCAACGATACCAAAATTGTCCAGTTTGGTTGAGTATTTAGCTGGCACGGAGCTCGAACGGGTCTCCAAGGGCCGCACTGAGCCTTTTACACCCATATCATAGGGGAGCGTTCTAGCGCTCCCTATAATATTTCAAATTTCTGAGTACTTTGCAACTTCACTAAAATATGATAGAAATGCTGTATTAAAATATATATCTGATTTTAAATATCAAAATCAAATTTGTTTTGATATATTATTTGACTATATGAAATATAATTATTAGTACATTAACATATATATAACCTGAGATTACCTTTGTCTTTTCTTCACTCAATTATCCACTCAAAGTAATCTTAGCTGTGTGCATAAAATAGGTGCTGAATTTCATTTCTTTACATAAAACTAATATGCAACTTCAAACTTCATTCAGTAATTCTGTTATAAGAAACTTACTTGGAACAAAGAAGGCTTCGGAAGCTATGCAGTATAGAAATACGGGCGCAACAGTGTAATATAATCCAATCCCTTTCATTTTAAACGGGTTTCCGTGGTGCCTATAAAATAAAATGATTTCGTCTTACTGGTAACTTAATGTCATTGAATTGTCTCAGATTTCTTAGATATGAGTGACACCTTGCTCAAATGCTTTGGAAAAGGAACCATTTCTAATCCTTTTCTTGTGCCACTCGGCGCTGAACACCTATTTGCGTAGATTCACTTTGCTAGCAGATAAGAGAATTTGTTGAATTGAACCTGAAACTTAACATAAAAGAGGGGCATCGACGCAAACATAAGATACATTTCATGCAATGATTGAATATTGTTTAATTCTTCTATTGAAGAGATGTCAGACCCTTAAAAGCTGTGCATCAACAAACTTTAAGAAGAGCTTGAGATCTTTTGCCAGAGCTCGCAAAACGTCGAGGCATTAATTGTTGCCAGTTTCAGGCCCCCTTCGAGGAGCCCCCCCTCATGAAAGGCACCGTCCTCCCTCATAAACCGAAACTATTGCCAAATTTCACCATTTTTATCCTAAATCTTCAAAACATTCGGTCTTTTAACGAAATTTTATTTTACAAACGCCTAAAATTAATCGTAAATAAACGTAAAGATTCGTAAATAGTTTTTTAGATTTTGCTCTGCTGATCTGCTATAATCCGCCTACAGTCTTGGAACAGTCAATTTTTTCAGTTAATTTATTTCTGATTGCTGATGATAGAGCTTGCCGTGGTCGGGATTTTGAGAGTGAATATTTCGTAGTGGGTGAACCGCTTTTACTACTCCTGGGTGCGGCCTTTTGACTGTCAGTCTATGGTTAGGGCGTTAACACAAACTTAGTTTAGTTTCAGATTACAAATAAATAGTCAGTTTCATAACATTTAATTGAATGAATGAATGCTGTTTAGTGTTCTGGCAAAGAGGTTATTGTTAAACAAGATCATAAATGCCATTACGTATCACATTCAAGCACCTACTACTGCTGCCTTACTATTACTACTGCAGACAAATATAAAACGGCGACGCTGCGTAGGTGGCTGGTGATACGTAGTGTGCTCTTGAGGAGGGATATACCGGCTCAGACTCAGAGCTCAGTAAGATTTGCATGATACGGCGCTGTTTTCAGTAGAAGAGAAAAGAAGAAATTTAATTAGCAAGACGGATGTAAAATTATCATCCCCCTGCGTAAATATGCTATATTGGCGATTGTTAGATTGGATAACTAACTGTTGCCTGCTACTTTGACTAAGGCAAAAGTAAATAGGACTAACAAAATACCATAAGCCAAAAGACTGCATATGAAGCTCTTCCAATATAAATAAGGCACATATCTATCAGTATCTACAGACTTCAGCACAGAACGTCCTAACTAAGAAGCTTAGACAGAGTAGCAGAATATAGGCAGATGGTGAATAGTTTGATGCAATATTTTCCTCGCCTTTTGTCTTCTGTGAAAAACCTTCTAAGATCATAAAAACATTGGGGACGTTCCTGTTCATATATTAGAGGTGTTCAGTCAGTAATGAACGTAATTTTTTGTACACATACGTAGGTATTTTGAGTAAGAGCCAGAGAAGACTGTTCCCTGCTGCGAGCTACATAGATATAGTTGTAAAATTTGTGTGAAAGTGAAAACGTAAGACGAACGAAGTGTGTGAACGAACAGGAATTTGGATAAGTTTTATTTAAAGTGGAAGTGACATGACTAGGATAATACTGTGAGCAGCACTGGTTTTTGTCATTTTTTGTCATTTTTATCACTGTGAAGTTTGACATTAAAGCCCGGTTCACACTGCAATCGGTTTAAGGTTTAAGGTTTAGGGTTTAAGGTTTAAAGTTTAAGGTTAAGCAGTTGGGTGGGAAGGTTTAACGAATGTCTGAATATTACGTGATTTTTATATCAGCCTGTGTGCACTCAAATCTCCACGGATTTTAAAATTTTTTAGTTCTGTTTAGGTAAGAGATTCTAGTATGCATATAATGAAAATTATTAACTAAATAGAGAAGTTAGTAACTGATTTAAAACCTAAATTTAAATAATTGTTATTATACCCTTCATATATAATTCACTGGAAGCTTAAACCTAAATACAGAGTTAAAATATTTTTAACTCGGCTCGCTTAAACCTTAAACCTTAGACCTAAAACCTTAAACCTTAAACCTTGTGCAGTGTGAACCGGGATTAACTACCCACATTAGGTTCTCGCAGTTTTTATTTTTTAACATAAACTAGACAGTTTCAAGAACATTAACCTTTCCATTCGGTTGTGTGTGGTCAAAAAATTACCTGCATGAGAGCATTAAATCGGAGTTCCTATACTGCACCAAAGTATCGTTACCTTAAGTAAAACCTGGTGGATGGATATGTTGCATTGATCAGTTAGGTTCAAATCAGATATTTTTTGAAAGCGCACATCCTCCGCTTAACATTGATCTCTACTGTAATGCTGTACGGCAATACTGTAATACTGTAATACGAATTACGTATACACAATTTTGACTTAGTTTCGGGACTTCTGGAGGAAGTGCTTAAAATCAGGAATATTAAAGAAAAGTTACGAAAACGCAGATTTTAGAAATGAGTCAGCCGTGTATATTGTCGTTTACTGTGTACAATTGTATGTACTCCTACAGTGGGTGGGTGTAAATGTGAAAGTAACTTAGCCGATGCAAATCACTGGAGTCACAATTAGTATATGAATTTTTGAAAAATTATTGATGTAATATGTAATGATGCAACAGGAAGCAGAAATATGTAGTTTTCGCGGGAATTGGCTTATGGCAGATATGAAAAATAGTACGTATTATTAACTTGTAATCTTAATTTAAATCAGATTGATTAACCTAATTTATTTTGATTAGTGTAAACTGTTGTACCCTACATGAAAATTCCTAATTCGCGATTCTATCGTATGCTGAAAGTGTTGTAAGCAAAATTTTATTGCGTGAAGATGAAAATTATTACTCTTAAGCTGTCGAGGCAGGTACAGTAATTGTTGTCACACTGTCAATGGCGATCACGAAAGTAACAAAGGAGCTATATTGATAATAGAAACTTTTACAAACACTATTAAATGGTTGGCAAAGAAAAAATTCATATAAATTTTATGGTCCTCTTCTCTCATTTGTGAACACGGATTATTCTTACTGTTAGCTCATATACGTAATCTCCTGAAGGCATGTTATGTTTTATTGCGTTTGCTTTAGTCCTGGGAATCCCTACATGAGTCGTCAAATTAGATACTAGTCAGTCCTAAGGCTTTTTCGACTTTCTCAGCTTTTTTTCTGAACAGCAAGCATAAATTGTCAAGATCAAGGTTAGGATTTAAGCGGGCCCACTTGAAGAAGTCTTTAAACAATATAAAACAATTATTACACAATGATTTTCATTTAGCATGATGGGCTCGCTTGAGTGATGAAGATGAAGTAACTTTTATGCTGTTTGTCGCATTTTGTTTGTACTGTATATTTATTTTGTCTTTCATTGTTTAGACTGATAACATCAGGGTATTTGCAGCAGAATGCTGATTTCTTTGCAAACTTTGTTGCCGAAGAGCGTACTGTGAAAGAATATTGTGCTCAAGTATGGCAAGATTAAGAGTGATAAGACTTCTGAAACCAACCATTTCAAAAGGATGTTCAGACTTCAAGAGATCTGCTTAGTTGTTTTTAATTTTAACTCATTTGATATTTTAAAGCCTAAGATGCTGTTTATGTTCCATCCAGTAGTGTATATTCTCGTTAACGCTTAGGTAATTCTTGCTCAAAAATTTCAATTTAGGAAGTGGAACCCATGTTTCGTGTCTGTGATCATCTCTGTATTGCTGCTGTAACTCATGCTCTAGGTATAAAACGTGGTTCGCTGAATTTAATATATAAGTCTGGTGTATTGGCGGATATAGGATTTCGTGAATGGGGGGTGTCGCCGGGATGCCTCTAGGAGAAACATTTATCAAACGGGGGATAAAAACTTTTATTTCTCAATAAAATCGTTATTGAAATCTTTCAATAAAGATGCTATTAAGAAGTAGAAATTTTTTATTTGCACTTTTCTGTTTTTGTGTTATTTTTTATACCTCTCAATCAAGGCGGGGGCGACAGCAGCTCCCTGCCAGTTGCTTCCGCCCCTGGATTTGTTATGCTGTAAAACTAGTTGTATATGAAAGCAGTTATATATTCTCTAATTGTTGATTGTGAACGGACCTTCTGGTAGTTCACTAATTTTTGTCCTAAAGCAACTTAAAAACAGGAAGTTGTGCTGGTAACGTCAGCTATATCGTTGGACAGAATTTTGTACTGAACCTTACTACTTTACTGTTCAACAGTGATCGTGGGCAATACCAGATCAGTTGTAGCAATGGAATATCAATTGACTAAATACTGTTTTTGAATGGAAAACCAGAAGACAGTCTATTGCTAATATGACGCTATTCTCGAACTTATATATAGCATTTTTATCTTTGATTCTTTTATTTCATCACTGATTTATTTCAGGTATTAAACTACGTATTGAGTACATGGATCGGACTGATGCTCCTCAAGGAGGCTGGCATCACGACGTTCCTGAAGACTTGGACGGCGGTCCCACCGTTTTCTTGCTGTATCGACATGATCATTATGACATACTTTATGTGGACTGAAAACTGTTTGTATTTACTATTTATAGTTTTGCATGGCAACTGGTTTACTGCGTTATTATGATTAATGTATACGATACCTTAATAAAGTGTATACTTCTGCAGCATTTCCGGTGAAGAAAGAAAGAAAGAATCCTCATTCTGCCACTCATACAGAATCTTGTATAAATTATGTACAACTTGACGAATCAGGAAATAGAATTTAGATTATATACAGCTTCTAGTGTACAAATTGGCGTGTTGTTGTAAAGAAATCGGGTTGGAGGCGCTGAGTCAGTGGGACCGAACAGGACTCTTTAGGGAGGTGCTGTGCGTGAAAATCTGGATACGCAACCTGGACTGGAGATAGTTCCAGGCCGGCCTAAGACAAGCCTCGCTAACACAGGCCTGTTGCGGTTCCTTTTTTCCCTTTTATTTCCTTTTTTTTCGAGACCTTCCTTTTATTTCCTTTTTTTCGCCCAAAATTCCTTTTATTTCCTTTTTTTCTGGCTGACTTCAAAAAGTCTAGGAAATTACAAAATTACGTTTTTGCCCATATTTTTTCAAAAATTTCCGGCTCCGCCGGGATGTGATCATACGAATTTTAATTTCAGATTTGGTTTTATATATTTTGGACGTATACTTACTTTTGAGATACTTTTGACATCACACTTTTGTCTTAAAATTAAGACGATGGTCTTAAAGTCTTAAAGATCTTAAAGGTCTTTTAAGACTGGTCAAGAGGTCAAGTTTAAGAGGTCAAAGTGTTTACAAATCGTTTGTTTTCTAACCGGTTTAAATGAAAATAACAATTTTTAATGATTTTTTGAAAATTTTAAGTTTAGACCCCCAATTTCCAGGTCCCGGCCCCGGTGCATATCTAGAAACTACTTATAGTAGAAGAACTAGCTTTAATGTTGCCCTAGAAGTGCCAGGCATTCCGTTACTTAAATCTGTACCATTTTATTTGTCAAAAAATTTTGGAATTTTCGAACATTTTCCGGCACTTAATTATTCCAAATTCCAACCTATCATAAAAATCTGAAAATTTTCCAACTTATCATAAAAATCTAAAAAGTCCACCACTGTCTAGTCACTGTCCACTATAAGTCTGTGTATATATGCATAAAAGTTTACAGGTGTCAATACAGATTTCAGGAGCCATTTTCAGGTGTCAATGTAAAAAGAAAAATCGCTCGGCTTCGTTGAATAATTTTTCCAAATTCCAACCTATCATAAAAATCTGAAAAATTTCCAACTTATCATAAAAATCTAAAAAGTCCACCACTGTCTAGTCACTGTCCACTATAAGTCTGTGTATATATGCATTAAAGTGTACAGGTGTCAATACATATTTCAGAAGCCATTTTCAGGTGTCAATGTAAAAAGAAAAATCGCTCGGCTTCGTTGAATCTATCTGATCAGATTAAATTTTTAAAGCAAAAAATATGAAATGCGATAGTGTATTAGCGAGAAAATAGCCTTTAAAGTTTGTTATTTTTGTCAGTTTTCATCGGGAAAATTCCTTTTTTTCTGTTTCAAAATTCCTTTTTTTATTCCTTTTTTCTGAGGAATGCCGCGCAACAGCCCTGCTAACAAGAACTAGAGTTGTGCCCGGGCCTTGAATCGGGCCTCGGGCTCCGGGCCGGGCCTGCACCGGGCCGGCCCGGGCCCGGTTGTTGGAGCGGTAGGCCCGGCCCGGGCCCGGGCCCGGTCGGCCGCGCAGGCCCGGCCCGAGCCGGGCCTACCGGGCCTGCCGGGCCTGGGAGGCCCGGCCAGGCCCGGCCGGGCCCGGTGAGGCCCGGTCAAATTTTTACTATCCATTTTCTAATTTTTTTCCACAATTTCTTCACTAGAAAGTCCAATTTAAGCTTACGCGAGTTGTCTAAGTTGTAATAAATAGCACTAACTATTGTTTGGCACTGTTTTCTGTATGCCGGGCCTTTACCGGGCCGACCGGGCCTATACCGGGCCGCCGGGCCCACCGGGCCTTGAATCGGGCCTCCGGGCCCGGGCCGGGCTCGGCCCGGCCCGAGGCCCGGCCCGGTTGGTTCAGCAGGCCCGGGCCCGGGCCCGGCCCGGGAAATTTATTAACGGCACAACTCTAACAAGAACAAACCAGAAATTAACGTGAAACCTAAGTTCATTCCCAACTAAGTTACCCCGAAGCTAGATCTCTTAGACCCATAGTCCCTCCACTACTGATTCAATGTGGAATACTAAATTGGAAGTCTTGCTGCTATCAGTTAGCTACCCATTACTAGGATGTTTAACTAACATTGTTTTGTGATCTGGGGCCAATTTCATAAAGATTTGCTGATTTGCAAGTGCGAGTTTGCAAGTACTCGCACTTGAAACGCAAGTGCGGATTGCAAGTGTTTCATAAAACTTTTCCGCAAACTTGCGGAAATTAGCTAAGCAAGTTGCGGGACTTGACGAACTTGCAAGGCAAGTGCGAGTACTTGCGTTGCAAGTGCGAGTAGAAGCAAAACTGACTATAATTATTTAAAAAATCATAACTTTTTCATAATAACTTCAAATTTATTGAAATTTTCACGAAGTATGCAAAAGATGTCAAAGCAGTTAATAATGAAATTTAGTTAAAAACTGACGAAAATTAAGGAAGATATTCCAATTTTTCAAAAATCGTCTAGTTCAAATCTACTAGACGACTTTACTCGCAGTTGCAAGTTGCAAGTGACTGTTCCAGCGAGTTTTATGGAACACTTACTTGCTGCTAGTGTTCAAGCGAACTTGCAACTTGCAACCCACTTGACTCGCAATTCAAGACTTGACACTTTATGAAACACTTGCAACTTGCAAATCCGCAACTTGCAGCTGCGAGTTGCGGAATACGCAACTTGCAAAGTTTTATGAAATTGGCCCCTGGTTACTCGTCCAGCTCGATCCACTAGTAAAACGTCCGAAAGGGTATGCTATATAGTGTTGTTCCTTGGCCGGTAATGGCCGTCGGCCAAAAAATATCAGCTACTTGGTTTTTCCGCACGACCGTGGCCTTCGACCGTTAACCGATGGCTGGTTAAGAGCCTTTGGCCTAGGGTTGTTCCGATAAATTTTCCGGGCCTACGAGGACCACCGGGCGGGCCTGACCCATCCCGTGCCCGGTCCTGGGCCCTGAGCGAGCCCGCTACACGAACACGGCCCGGGCCCCTCGGCCCACTACAAGGTCTAAAACGCAGTTTACCGTCTCTATGCAATTCTAAGTGTATAATATATGTGATTTTAGGTCTAAAAACTGCATTTATAATTATTACATATAGTTAGGCAGTTTCCTTTCTCATTTGCAAAATACCAATGACTTGAAAATTAACATTGTTGATTATAATTGAAACCATTTTCGGTCTTTGGGAGGAGGATGTCTACTTTTCATTTATTTACTAATAGTCCACTACTAATTAAAAATCGATAGCTTGTCTCAGTTCAAGGAGCCCTTATGCTAGCTATTGAAATGATTTCAACTGCTAAGATAAATTGAACCATTGTAGCAAACTTTAAAGTGCACCGAGAACTGAGAAGGCTATCGTTCGATAGTGGGTGCAGCGACTAGATAACTTAAGGGGGGGGGGTCACAATGGTCAAAAATCGATAGTCACGGATTTCGTTCATTTTCACACATAATATGCCCCCATATGTTCTCAAAATCTCAAAAATAAGTTAGAATATTAGCGTTCTAAATCAAACTGTGACAGAGTTATCCAGGTTCAAAGCCGGAAAACTTGAAAATTCCGGTGATGAGTCCTGCAAGGTCACTTGGAGACCAAAGGCGACCAAAAACAGGGTTAACCGGTACACCAAATTAAAGCCTTTACTAAGGTAATATTTAAGTGCAGACGTGGCTCAAGGCCAGCTATCCAGGCGTTCATAATGCATGCTTGAGTGCTGCACTGACCTAACCTTGCAGGACTGCCCAGTATAACTTTAACTCGTTTTATCTTGCACAGACAAATTTTAGACCCATGGTTGTATGAGAAAAGTTGCTCCTCGTTCCATTAGCTATCGATTGATACCCATTTTGTCCATATTTGGAAAAATTTTAAAATTGACATTTTTCACCTATAAAGATCAAAGGTGCCGCCACAGTAGCAGATTCAATATTGACGCATTTTTTTGGCCACATTATGGGACAGACATAGATACATTAATTAATCTGCCAAGTTTGGTGATTTTTTACCACATAATGAGTGAGAAATTATCAAAAGAATGTGAAAATTATGAAAAATGGCCATTTTTAGCAAAATTTGCTGTTTTTGTGGCAAGTTTTTTGAGCTTACTGTAGATGATAGAAACAAGCCAGTACTTTCATAAGACGTGGTTTTATGCGTAGAGTGCAGCTATCTATTGGCTGTTTCTGTAGCTTTTGCCAATCGTTCAGGGCAAGCAAAAGAGTACCGTAGGTCCTGTTTTTCATGGTCGAAAAATGGCCGATTTTCCAAAATTCTGACTTTAAAAATTCGCCAAAAATCCAATACTGAACAGAATCGCTTCAGAGGAAATAGCTGCACTCTACAATATGTCCTTAATGGTTCTGAAAAGGTTTCAGAGTTCTGACTCTTATACAGCGAAAAAATTTTCTGCCACAAACTTTTTAACCTAACTTTTTCATTCTCCTATGTTTAACACATGTCGAGGTCACCTTTGAAGGCCTGCACAGAACGATAGAAGCAATATTTCGCAAAACGCTCTTGTCTTGTTTCGCGGACCCATGGGGACTACAAAATATGTGAAAACGAGCAAAATCGGAGATGGTCGAAAAATCGGCAAAAAAGTGACCCCCCCTTAAGTAGGGAAAAATCGTGGGAGAGATTTGGAAGAATGTGCGGCACTTTAAATTGTCACTGTTGTGATAAAATAATACTCCAATGAGGCTTCAGAAAGCAATTTTTCTTATGAAAAACCTATTTTGCACGGGGTCCCGGGCCTTGTAGCGGGCCGGGCCCAACATTTTTTCTCCTGGCCCGGAGCCCGCTACACGGGCCGGGAACAACCCTGCGAGTTTGGCCTAGATAAAATCTGCTAATTTTGTTTTTAACGATCTACTGGGCTACTGCTAGTGTTGTGACGTTAGAGAAAAATCCGGGCCGGGCCGTTCCTAGTCATCCGCGCCGGGCCAGGCCCTGCCCGGGCCCGGCCCGAAGCCCGAGCCCAAAACAGGCCCGAGGCCCGGCCCGGATTTCGGGTTCGAAACCGGCCAGAATGGTCAAAATTAGTAAAAATGAGTACCCGCAGTGGCCCGCGCGGGCCGATTTTTGGTGAGACAGGGTAAGAAATTTTGAATTTTTTACGAATTCCAACATTATAATGGAACTTTTCCTCATTGAAATACATTTTGTCTTCCTTCTCTTACTTCTCTTCTTCCTTTTCCCACTTCTCTTTTTCTTATAATTTCGAACATTTCTCATTTACCATTTTCTGCAGCTAATAAGCGGCAGCTTGGTCTGGGTGGACTCGATTTGTTCAAATTAAAAACAAATGTTTGCTAATTTGGTCTACTCTTGCGGCTTAGGCCTTGTTACCCTATTCACTTTTAATTTATCAATTTATCAGTGTTGGTTGGTACATATACCCTTTAGATCATCGTATTCAAACGAAGTAGCTCTCAAATTACAGAATTAGAAAGAGATCGAGTTATTATGATGCTTATAAGGAAACATCCTACTGGCGATATAAAACAAGCAAAGGTATTTTCCAGCTTTTCAGGCAGACCAGTTAAATTACGGACTGACAGTCTTTAAATGCTTATTTCTCCTTTGACCTGACCATTGAGATTTTTGTGCGTAAACACGCATATAAACACAGCAAATTTTGGATTTTTTTAAAATTTGCTTAATTTTGGCAGTTTAAGCATCCTATCACATGGAAAACATGCTTTTGTTGGGTTTAAAGCCAATTTTTAATTTAAAAGTTTTTCGACAGCACAATTGAAAATTACAAACAATTCGTATTCGTAGCCGCATTTGGCTGATCGATCGTGGAATTCTATGTGCAGGGCTACTTTTCTTTCACTTTAAGGTTGAAGCTACTAACCTTTTGCGGAACGGCAGCTTTATATATCAACTAACATTGCTTGAAGCGTTGGTTTCCCCCGTTTCGAGTATTTTCAACTTTTAATACTCATCAAATCCTACATAGAATTAATTGAAACTTTTTGAATAGTTTGTTTAGTTCCGCTCGAGGGTTTAACCAACTCAAAACTTTCCATTTTAGCTTATCATCTACACATTAAATTTTTTTATTGTCTCGAAGAGCATATATACTAATTAACGTTCATGTATATACTTCATGTACCGCGGGTACCCGTGACCGCGTCCAACGCTGCTAGTCTAGGTCAGCCCAGGTCGCACCACAGGAACTAGAGTGAGAGTAGAGTCAAATAGCACATGCCATGGTGAAGTTTAAGACATATCCTCTGTGTAATTCGTTTTGGGCTAGGTTTTCCAATAGTTTAGGAAGGCACACCAAACTTCACCAAAATTTTCAATGTCCCAAAAAATTAGCTGAGAAGCAGCGGGGGGCTACAATAATACAGTCACTAGCCCAAAATTCTTACATAAAAAACGCACGACTGCAGCTACATGAATGCTTTTGAAAACCAGCAATCGCGCTTATATGGCAGTTTTTATGGAAAAATTGACGAATAATCAATGAAAGTAACAATTATTTAATGCTATTATGCTTGCATAAGCTAAATTTAGATGCGGGCCACCGCGGGCCAAATTTTATTGGTGCGGGCCGCGCGGGCCAGCCCTGTGCGGGCCAAAAATCTGAGCGCGGGCTGCGGGGCGGGTGCGGGCCGCAAATTTCGGCCCGCGTCCAACACTGCGGAGACCTATTTTTACGAACCGGAAGGAAATTCATTTTCAGGAGCATGACCGAAAACAGATGTTTGTTTGCAGTAACCACAATTCCAGTTTAATTTCAGTAGCAGGAACGAGAGTCTAATTTCAAACAGGGGTCTATTTTACACCCATAATTTCCACCTTAAAGCATATTTGAGCTTGCGGGTGGTCGGTCAATGTATAAAAATCTTATTTGCTAGACTAAATCCGCATATTAAGGAAAGTCATAGTGACATTACATACAAGGTAATATCAAAGCAGGTCATGTGGAGACCTTGTGATCTTTTTAATTTCATGTTTCTGTTCCTGGAGTTTATCCGATTTCGTTCCTGTTCTTGTTACTGAAATCATATTCCTTCCGTTCCTGTTCCTATTTCTGTTCCTGTTAAAGGTTTTAGATGTCACCTTAAAATGTGAAGCAAGCTTTTTCGAAAGTCATCAAGAAATTAAAATGATGATTTTTATTTTTCATTTATCTGTTTTAATTTTCAAAAATTCTGATGCACTATTTGCTTGCAACGCATTTTTACGATTATTTCAGTATATATTTCGCACTGAGAAAGTTAACGATAAAACAGACATACCTAAAAAAATGAAAATTTCCGTTATAATTTAGTTTCCCACAAAAGCGGGGCGAAAAAATTCTGCGGGTATCACTTGTCTGCGGGCCGCGGGCCGCGGGGCGGGGCGGGGCGGGGCGGGTACCCTTCTGCGGGCCGCGGGCCGGGGCGGGTAGCAAAAATCCGGCCCGCGACCAACTCTGCCTCAAAAGCAATGCCTCTTAATCTAAAATAAAACTTTAGCGTTACTTGCAATCTCTCCTGTTTGTCACTTGGATTTTTATAAACGTAGTCTGAATAAGCGAATAGATATAAATTAATTCGTCACTCACCAATCTCACATATCATTGAAACATTTGAATGAAACCTGTTTCGGTTATTCGAGAACACAATCGTGATCTATCGGAGTAAAAGTGGCAAAACAGTCATGATACTAGGTTCTAATCAATGCTTGATATAAATTATACAATACATCAATATTTTTCAATGCAATTGAAGTGGAAAGCTTCTAGTTTCAAGGATTCTCAGTAAACATTAGGTGTTTTTCTGTCCATTTGTATCAATTTTTCCTTTGGCCCGGGAAAACATCCGGGTCTGTTTCGGGCCGGACCCGAAAAAATCCGGGCCGGACCCGGGCCGGACCAGTCCGATGGAATCTTGCTTCGGGCCGGGCTCTGGCCAGGCCCGGGCGCGTATTTATAAAATGCACTCACACTACGCGCATATGGAAAGTGCACGTGTGTGACGCGCACTGTTTGGAAAATGCACTCACACTACGCGCATATGGAAAGTGCACGTGTGTGACGCGCACTGTTTGGAAAATGCACTCACACTACGCGCATATGGAAAGTGCACGGGCATGACGCGCAATGTTTGGAAAATGCACTCACACTACGCGCATATGGAAAGTGCACGTGTGTGACGCGCACTGTTTGGAAAATGCACTCACACTACGCGCATATGGAAAGTGCACGGGCATGACGCGCAATGTTTGGAAAATGCACTCACACTACGCGCATATGGAAAGTGCACGTGTGTGACGCGCACTGTTTGGAAAATGCACTCACACTACGCGCATATGGAAAGTGCACGGGCATGACGCGCAATGTTTGGAAAATGCACTCACACTACGCGCATATGGAAAGTGCACGTGTGTGACGCGCACTGTTTGGAAAATGCACTCACACTACGCGCATATGGAAAGTGCACGTGTGTGACGCGCACTGTTTGGAAAATGCACTCACACTACGCGCATATGGAAAGTGCACGGGCATGACGCGCAATGTTTGGAAAATGCACTCACACTACGCGCATATGGAAAGTGCACCTGTGTGACGCGCACTGTTTGGAAAATGCACTCACACTACGCGCATATGGAAAGAGCACGGGCATGACGCGCACTGTTTGGAAAATGCACTCACACTACGCGCATATGGAAAGTGCACCTGTGTGACGCGCACTGTTTGGAAAATGCACTCACACTACGCGCATATGGAAAGTGCACGTGTGTGACGCGCACTGTTTGGAAAATACACTCACACTACGCGCATATGGAAAGTGCACGTGTGTGACGCGCACTGTTTGGAAAATGCACTCACACTACGCGCATATGGAAAGTGCACGGGCATGACGCGCAATGTTTGGAAAATGCACTCACATTAGGCTCATTATGGGAATATTATAGTTGTGTAATGCTAGTAGAAGGTGATCTGACTACTAAGCACTACGGGGTGGGTACTGCGCACAAGGATACGACAGACCTGAAGGAGATGTTGTTCCAGTCGACCTGTAGCAACAACCTCGCCAAACTAGCTAATGGAACAACAGTGACTCTAACTCAGACTCATACAAAATAACACCACAAAATTACGCTCAACCTAATCTCAGACTGCCAGATTTCTAACTGCCTAACTGCCTACCGAACAACAAATGCTATGGCCTAATTCTACAAATAATTGGAGACCTTATTTACTGTCAATCCTAACTAAAATATTTTTCACAAGACAATAAAAATTAGTTTCACAAGTCTGAACGAAGCAAATCAAAACAAAATAACCTGACAAATACTCAAACAAACACTTGACGACTTACTAAACTACCCAACAAGAAACAAGAAAGTCAGAGAGCAGGCCATAAAATTTCCAGAAAAATCCAAATCACATAAATAGCATAAAGGTGGGAAGGTTTGGCCGGTCCGACCTAAACCAGGGGACGGTTAAATATAATAAAGGGGGATCAGAACAGTACAGAAATGACACAGTAGAAATAGACTGGAACACCAGGGACCCTAGTGAAACAAGGGTGGTACATATAAAAACACAGCTCAAAGGGGAATTAACTATGTAGGCAGTGCGTATATAGCGTGCGCAAAAACTAAACACCACTTGACTCGTTGAAAGAAAACTTAAAGACTGACTACTTTTCATTCTTGAGTCGGACCACCCCCCTAACTAGCCAATCAGAAACAAGTATTGATTTTTGAAAGCAGGCTGGAAAGTTTTCATTGGTTGAAGGTTCCGATCTAGTTTTGTGACTCGAAAGCGCCGCCTAGCGGCTGAATAAAAACACGTTATTAAAAACCAGTTTAGGGACAAATCACACACATGAATTTCAAATGCACAATTTCTAACACTTTCTCAAAAATACACATACGTACATTCATACAACAGACACACTAAAAACACATCAAACACACCCACCCATTACAACTCCCCAGGGCTTACCGCCCGAGCTCCTGCGAGGGAACCTCGTAAGGAAAAAGTCATTTAACGTTGAACGAAGAGAAATTTTAAATGAATTTTGGTAAGGTCTCCAAAGGGTTAAGAAACGACAACAATACGTTAAGATAATACAAAACAAGTAAAAAGAGCAAATCGAATGGAAAAACAGAAACAAAATGCGACTAAACGCGTTACTAAAAGCACCTAAGACCCGAGCCAGTATAAGGAACCAAAGAATAAAAATCACTAAGAAAAACACAATGGCGCATGGACCATGCCATAAGAAAAAGCCACGGGGACAGGAGCGCCAGAGGGACCCTCTGGCCGAAACGACCAGGTGAAACAAGCAAAAACCACCAAACCCAATCCCAGAACTTCAAGAACCCGGATGTCAGCTTCATATAGGGCAATTCAGCTAAGGTGCGGAGGTTACCTCCCGCTAAGCTCAAGGGTGCGCAGAATCTCGGCTGGGTGGGTTCAGGGTGCCTAAACCTCGCTGGACTAACTCAGTTCCATTCGGCTCTTCTACAAAATTTTAAGTATAATATAAGAAAATAAGAATAGAATTTCCGGTGTTTCGCGCAAGAGAGGGGGCGAGCTTTATATGGAGTCTTTAGAATAATAATTAAATAAAATTAAAAGGGTTATGAAAGAACCCTTACCATGCTAAAGCATGTATAGAGAAGGACCAACAGGGTACAAAAGAAGTCCCCAAGTACCCCGCAGGTACCAAAATAATATTAATTTAAAATAGGGATAGGTTAGGAAGTCTGAAGGAAGAAAGCGCGAAACACCAATTTAGAAATAAAGTTCCCTAATAGTAAAGTAAAAATTTTATAGATGAGCCTCCCAACCGCGCTGCAGGCCTTACTGGGGATGGGGCATATATGTCGGGTGCTACTTTGGCGCACTGGACCGGGGTAACAAAACTGACATCATTTCCTTCGAACGAACCCGAAATTTAGGGCGGAAAACGTTGGGCCAACTAAAAGATATACGTACAAAAGAATTTTAAACAAAAACGTGGCGGCATGAGAAAGGGACTTTCCAGGGGACAAAAAATCAGAATTTGTGAAACAATACTGGCTAGGGCCTTCGGCCGAAACGACTAGTATAACCCCAAACGACAACCCGTTAGATAAAATAGAAAAGAAATCAAGAAAAGATAAGTCAAAAAAATTTTTGGTAAAACTTTTGGTTAAGACTAGCGACAAACACGTATTATGCATAAAACCGTACCAAATACCCGCAGTGAAACAAAACCGTTAAGAGTTAAACAAAACAGACTAAATTTAGATAAAAATTTGTAAAGGTTAGCTTCAAAGAGGTAGTAACATGATTTTAAATAAGCTTCAAGGAGTTAATAAAAGTAGTTTAAAATGAGCTTCAAGGAATTAATAAAAGTATTTTTAGAATAAACTCAAGGAAAAGGTAAAATGTTTTAGTAGGCTTCAAAAAAAGATAAAATTTTTAGTAATAAAATACGCACCCAGAATAAAAAATATATATCTAGAAACAGTCATAGGCAAATAAGGCACAAAATAAGGACATATAAGAAAACTGGTATTAGCATAAAGAAAACTGTTATATATGGCAAGTAATATAGATATACAATAACACAAAATATACGAAAGTCCACAAATTGGCAACAATTTTCTTCTTTGGGCATCAAATATAGTTATGGGGGGAGGGAAAGCGTCCATTTCGCATAAGTGTAAAGGCCAAATATTGAGCAGTCGTCATCGGGTAATTGTCATAATAGAGATGGTCTTCATAATAGAGAATGTCAGAATAGGGAAGCTTCATGATTGAGCATTCATAAATGGCAGTTAAAATCGGGAATGTCCAAATTGAGCAATTCATCATTAGGTAGTTCACAGTTGAGCAATAGAAAGTCACATCCGGGTAAAGTCAGAATAAGGTAAAGTCTCAATTAAGAATGTCATATCCAGGGATATAGTCCAAATAGGTCGCCCAGGGAATGAACGACCAGACAGGGGAAGGGAAATGATAACCAAGGGGGAAGGGAAACGCATCCGCCGAAAAGAAAAGGTTAAACATCCGCCGATAATGGAAGGTTAAACATCCGCCGAATGTAGGGAATGAACCACCGCCGTAAATTTCATGATGGAAGGAAACCGTACAATTGGGCACGAATTTGTACTGTATACTCGTAACGGGTATACAATGACCAAGGGAATGACCGGTTACCGGTCATGGGGGGGACTGATATGAATACGGTTTAGAAGGTACCAAACACCGGGCTTGAGCGCTCCAAAGGCAGACGCGCTGTAGCCCGATGAGGGGTGGCGGGATCAAAATGGATGACACCCACGCATGGATAGAAAATATTATCCTCTTCACCTGGAGGGGCCAGACCTGCGATAAATTCTCCCGTTCGGTTGGTGCCCAACCGCAGGCGGGCAGCCCGGAGGTCAGCCGGCGGACTCACGATCCCATAAAACGGTGGGGACATACCATCCTGTCGCCATCGGTCGAAGGCCAACTCCATCCGACGATGAATGACCTTAAGAAACGCGGACATGTCTTCATCTGACAGCAGGATCTTTGCCTGCCAGTCTTCATAGAAATCCTGAGGGCCGCCCTGAGTGAACCACAGCAGGATCTCCGTCCACAAAGTGCCGGCCACCGACACTCCGCTAAACCAATTCTCCCGCAGATACAGCTGAGGGAAGTCCCTGGCGGGGATATCGTCTAGGTCCTGCGCGGGTACACCACGCACGAAGGGCATCTTGACATTGAAACCCCAGAACGTTTCCCCTGATGCTTCACCAAATAACGCGAAGGGATAGGTCAGCAGGTAATCCTGCAGTGACCGGGACTGACGCACAAGCTGCCAGTGGATACGCCCCATTGTGCGCACTTGATGCCCACCTGCCCAATTATGACGAAAGGACGGATGGGCTTCCTCCTGGAGCTGGATACGGACCTGTCGTTTCAGGGTGATACCGTCCATATGGGGGTGTTCCTCGATATACCGCTTCGTGCGGCCCGCATGATGGAAGTCGGCTTTCCTGTACGTATACCCGTGCTCACCCATTGCAAATCGCTGACCCGGGTGCTGTTCCAAAGTGAATCCGCCTTCGACCGGATGCATATACGATGTCTCGAATGGAGGACGGAGATACGGATGTAAGAATTCGTCCGACGCAACCGACTGGATTCCATCCACCGGGGGCTGGAACCAATACCAATAAGCCTTGCGGATCGCTTGGAGTCTATCCAAGGAACTGGTGGCCGCACAATAGACGTCCTTATAGGCACGGGAATGGGCTCTGGTAAACAGATGCTCATACGGTGTAAATTCCGGCACAAAAAGTCGCAAGAGTTCCGCATGGGCCCATGTAACTGAAGTACTGAGCTTCGTCCGAAACACACGTGGGACCGGGTTACGGTGCGGATTCACGCTGGGGATTTCCTTGAACGTCCAGGTAGCTCCCGGTGGTTTCCCATGTGCCGCCTGAATATCGTCCCATGAGAAAAACCCAGCTAAGCCTGGATTCTGTTCAGTCATGATCTTGACAATCTCCGGTAAAGTCGATTCCGTTACCGACACGTGGCCCTCACTCAGAGGCGTAAACCATGTCATAGCCGCTCTACGAAATGCAGCCACCGTTGGATGTGGCTCCGTCTCTCCTGCCGCCGCCGGTAGCGACGCCACATTCCATTGTCCCCACCAATCCTTGTAATACACACGAGGGGCAATTCTCGGCGGAAGATGAGCAATCTGTTCGGGTTGAGGTTGCACAACCTGAAATCTAGGATACACCGGGTTCCGGTGGTCGTAGAGGACTCCCTTTCCATATTCGTCGTGCTTAGCAATTTTGTGTTCTTCATAGAGAATTTCCCGGAAAGTAGGAAAATTGTCCTTAGTTCGATATTTCCGCCGGTGCATCACTTCCTCATAAGATGCCGGGACGTCAAATGGGCGTGCACGAGACGGGCGTGATTGACGCGTAGGATATTCCGTTTTCGGTATAATGGAAGGAATAGATTTTTCCGGCGTTCGTGTTGCTCTGGCACGAGTTCGGGAACCTGATCGGACGCGGATTTTACTAGAGGAGGAACTCCTATAGTCATCCCGATACGAGCTAGACGGCCTATCCTGTACAGGTCGGGTTTCCGCCCCTGCAGGTGGAGGGTGTGGTCGATCACACACCTGTGGGCCCTGAGACATAGCAGTGCGAGGTGTGAACACGAGCGGTTTCTCCTGAACGTGAATTCCCTTAGGTGGGTCCTTCTTATCTACGGATCGACCTCGACCTCGAAATTGCGGACCTTGCGTATCAGAACTTCTGCGCAGGGGTTGCCACTGCGAGAACTTATCCTGGTCCGTTCTAGATGGTTTCGCTTGTCTCTGATCATCCGGAAAACGCCGCCATGAGCTATCCCTCCGATGTTGCGCTTCCGGTTCTCGTGAATCTGGTGCCTGGGCGCCGGTTTCCGGCTGTCCATAACGCGAGTCTCGTTTCGGGGACAATTCCAATGATGGAGGTGGAGCCCATTTCTTTTCCGGAGGAGCACCGGATGCGTTTAAATTCGGTTGCGTAGATGTGATTTCCATTGGCTCGGGTACCGAACCAATCTGTGATGGCGGTCCAAAGCGTGGTTTCGTCGGAAGTAGGAAAGGAGGGACAGGAACCGCGTAAGCTCTCGGTTGAACCGTCGTTGGTCGAAATACCCTCAACATTTGTTGAGGTTCGGCGGGAGGGAAAATCTGCAACTGATCTGACTGTGGAGCGTAGTTCGTCTGGACGTTAGTCATAACTCCCGCTGATAGCTGCATGGGTACACCACCAGCTCTACCTGCCCGATACAAGAATTGACGTTCCACTAGAGCTGGACCTGGCGCTCGCCGCAACATGTCCAATTCGCTTCTCACTTGTTCGACCTCCCTCTCCATAGTTGGTGTCAGAGTAATTTGCATAGTCACTTGGCCGAAATATTCATCACTGGGGACAAGATCATTGATGGTTGCCACCAAATGCAAAGGACTCACTTGAACGCACCCATTAACGTCACGCCACATCATGACCTGCCGGTACCACGGCAGATCAGGTCGGTATTCCTCGATCACCTGCCAGTGCACGGGTAAACCCTGCTGTATGGCCTGTAGGTATGCTGACGGATCGAAATCTTCGTGAGCCCGATCCAGCATAGGCGCCACCACAAACGTACGAACTTGCGTACAGCCCTGTCGTCGGATCTCGCACTTCAACATATCCAAAAGCAGGACCGCTTGAGGGACCAGGAGCATATCATGGCCTCCCGTAGGCGTCATGTTTTGTTCCGGAGTCCGATGAAACATAGCGCCCGGAATAAACGTATGATTCGAGGGGCCAGTCCTGCCAGTAGACCCTGGAGCCAATAGGAATCGCAAAAAGTGATCCAGCATTGGCCATACCAACGGTGGGAGGAGATCATACAGCGCAGGGGTCAACCCTAGCTGTCGCAGCTCCACTTCAGAAGGCAAATCGGCAATAGTTGGCTGAACTTGCTGGGCTGGTAACACAAATTGGTCCGGTGTAGGCTGCGGGAAGACGAATTGCTCCCTTCGCACCAAAGACGCTGCTTGCTGTAATGCTGGATCCAAAATATCGTCAATATTCCCGCAGGACAAAGGTGTTGGAGCACCAGATGTCGAACGACTAGCAGCCTTAGCTCCTTCCTGGATCAGCATAGAAAGTTGTCGAACAAGGGCTGGAGAGACGTCCTGTTCTTCCGTAGGGGCTTGCGTGGTCTGTAGGGTCTCAGGACCAGACGGTTGACCGCTGGCCTGCATTCCATGACCTGCACTAGTCGTGTGAGGTTTCCC
>JASAND010029772.1:0-11319 GCA_030248195.1 Trissonchulus latispiculum | reverse complement strand
GTCTTTAAGATCCTAACAAATGATTCGGCTTCTCCGTTGGAACTTGGATGATATGGAGCCGTGGTAATGTGTCGAATCCCATTGTCTGCACAAAATGCTTTAAAGGCATGCCCAACAAATGATGGGCCATTGTCGCTGACTATTGTGGTTGGCAACCCGAAACGAGAAAATACGCTTCTCAGAGCGGTTACCGTTACCTCCGCCGTTGAGTGGAATTACCTCGGGCCATTTCGAGAATGCGTCTACCAAGATAAGGTACATCTTGCCGTCCACTGGACCTGCATAGTCTACATGTACCCTATCCCAAGGCGTAGCGTGTTTAGGCCAGGTCATTGTTTCGGAAGGCGGGAAACTTTGGCCTTTGGCACATTGACTGCATCCGGAAACTTTCTGTTCTATTTCCGAATTCATCGTGGGCCACCAGCAAAGCTGTCTAGCTAAGCTTTTAGTTTTGGCAATACCATGATGTCCGGCATGTAGTTCATTTAAAATGGTGGATTGGTACGTAATCGGTACGATAATCCGATCTCTCCAGTATACGCATCCATTCTGAACGGAAATCTCTGATTTTCGCTGATGATATGGTCGGAAAGCGTCACCGTCTACCCTGAGTGGCCATCTTGTTTCCACATAGGACTTTATTTTCGACAGCACCGGATCTTCTAGGGAAGCCCTTTGTAGTTCGGCGAAAGAAACTTCCGTACCCTGGGCAACAAAACATATCTTTGTTATGTCTTTGGCTTCCAAACTTTCAGCTTCTTTCGTTGTAGCTACCGGAAGTCTTGATAAGCAATCTGCGTTCGCGTTGTTCGCAGAACTTTTGTACTCTATTGTGTAGTTGTATGCTGAAAGTAGAATTGCCCATCTTTGCAGTCGATTTGCAGCATATTGCGGTACTCCGGTTTGGGGAGCAAATATCTTCGTGAGCGGCTTGTGATCTGTATACAATGTGAATGATCTTCCGATGAGGTATCTGTAGAACTTTTTGAAGCCGAAGATTATGGCCAAGGCCTCCTTTTCTATTTGGGAGTACTTCCTTTCTGCATCAGACAAGGTTTTAGAAGCCGCGGATACTATCTTCTCTCCATCTTTAGTGCGATGTGAAAGAATGGCTCCTACGCCCAGATCAGATGCGTCACAAGCCAATACCAAAGGCAATTTAGGGTCGTAGTGAGCTAAGACTTTGGTTGACGACAGACTACTTTTTAGGTCTTGGAAAGCTTGGCTGTGCTTCTGATCCCACTTCCACTGAACTCCTTTCTGTAGCAAATCTGTTAGTATAGCTGTAGTGGAAGATAGATTTGGTATGAACTTCGCGTAGTAGTTTATCATCCCCAAAAAGCTTTTGAGTTGTGACGCGTTTTGTGGCTCGGGCAGATTTAGGATAGCCTTCACTTTGTGTTCAATTGGAGTGATGCCTTGCCCACTAAGGTTCAGCCCAAGATAAGGTATAGTTGGTTTCAGAAATTCGCACTTAGGCAGGCCTAAGCGAACTCCATGTTGTCTCAGGCGTCGAAACACTTGCTCCAAGTTTTTCAGATGATCCTGAGTCGTGGCACCCGTTATGACAATGTCGTCGAGAAACCAAGCAACACCCGGCAATCCAGTGAGCATTCGGTCCATCTGCTTCTGAAAAATGGCAAGGGCGCTGGAAACACCAAATGGCAATCGGCGGAATCTGAAAAGTCCAAGGTGGGTGTTGATGACGCAGAGTTGTTGACTTTCTACGTCCAATTCATACTGATTATATGCCCTTGACATGTCCAACTTTGAAAATTTGGTGCCTTTATCCAGTTTCATCACCAATTCTTCTCTTGTTGGTAGAGGATATTGATCCACAGCAAGGAATGGATTGATGGTGACTTTGAAGTCGGCACACACCCGTACCGAGCCATCTGGCTTTAAAATTGGAACGATGGGAGCAGCCCAATCACTTGTATCAATTGGTTCCAAAATTCTATCGTTGATATCTCTTTGAATCGACTTTTTGACTCCATGTTCTAAAGCATACGGAATTGGCCTTGGTCGGAAGAACTTTGGAGTTGCGCCCTCTTTCAGGGTAATGTGTGCTTTCGCATTGTCGAATTTTCCCAAATCTGGTTTGAATAAATCTTTATATTCATCCAGCAAATCATTCAATCTTGAGGCTTCTTGAGCTTCATTCTGTAGTTGAGATACTGACACTTTTTGCTTCAGACTTCCCCAATCCAACTGGATTCGATTTAACCAATCCCGACCAAAAAGAGGCGGTCCAGGTGATTTAGCCACCACTATCGGCAATTTAGGATAGAACTGATCCTGATAGAGGACGTTGACTGTCGTTTCACCCAGAACAGGGATTTTGGATCCATCATATCCTTTAAGTTGAATCTGTGTCTTTGTTAGCTGCAGGTCATGAAATTTTTCTTCCCACACTTTGTTAGGAATGATCGTGATTCCTGCTCCAGTGTCCAGCTCCATAGACAGTGGCCGACCCTCCAGATTTAGGTTAACTGTTAGTGGTGCACTACAGGTAACTGTATGCACATAATAGATTGGCGGATCTTCATCAAAACTGTCTTCTTTAGGGTGACCTTCTGCCTGTTCATTTACAAAATGAGCGGTACCAACCTTTTTGTGACCTTTTTGTTTTCTACAGGCTGCATTGATGTGTCCTTTAATGCCACAATTATGGCATGTTGCATTTTTGAAGTAACAGTCCTTGCTGTCATGGTTGTTTTTGCCGCATCGTGTGCAGATTTGAGTAGACATGGTAGGTTTCGGAAATTTCGGGGGTCGCTTTGTATCTTTGTAGTGACCTGATGTGACCTTGTTTACTTGTGACGTTGATTCACTTCCTTGTGACTTTTGTAGTAGTTTAGCATTACTGGCTGCCATTTCCATACTTTGTGCTAGTTCAAAGGCTCTGTTGAGGCATATATCCCTTTCACCCAGCAATTTGCGCTGAATACCGTCGTTGTTTAAGCCACAGATAAATCTGTCTCGTAGGGTTTCGTCAAGATCGTTGAACTCGCAGTAAAGGGCCAATTTACGCAGTTGGGCTAGGAATTGGCTAATGGATTCGCCACTTTGTTGTCGTCGATTGTGAAACTGAATCTTTCAGCAATCTTCAGTGGACGTGGCTCAAAGTGTTGACGAAGGGTTTCCTTTAATTGATCCAAAGGTAAGTCACCAGGATTGGCTGGGGCTACCAAGGATTTCAACAGTGAAAAAGTACTTGAGCCTATGGTGCTTAGAAACACCGCCCGTTTCCGAACATCTTCTTGGATATTGTTCGCTATAAGGAACTGATCCAATCTTTCCATATATGTGGTCCAGTTCTCTTCTGTACTGTCAAATGAATTTAGTTGGCCAATCATAGCCATGGCAGAAATTAGAGTCAAAGTACAGAACAGATTTCCAGTGCGCCAATCATGAGAGCGCGGCAACTTCTATCTGACTTAACTATACTCCCAAATATTCAATATTCGATTCAATCACATTTTGTAAAATAATTTCTTGGAAATTCTTAACATAGTTCACATCAAAAATCAAGTAACTAAGTAACTGATACATCGGATATGGAGAATAGTATTGTATTTGTGTCAGAAATTGAATAGTGCTACAGTATATATAGATCAGTTCAGGAACATTCTTGGAATGACAACACATGTAATTTTGAAAATTTTGGTACCGAATTCAATGTCGTAATTGGTAGGTGTAGAAAGAAACTAGAGTGAGCAATCAACAAGTCGTTTTATCACTTTCATATTTGTTAAGGCCTGATATATTCCACCAAACAAGGTAGCTGGAAATAAATAACCAAACCATTAGAAATGGACGTTTATTTGTTTTATAATCCACATTTTGTGGTACAAGAGCTAGTAGGATTGGTTGGTGGAGAATATGTTGCAAATTTTAACATCAGTATAGCTTAAAATCGATCACAAAAATCGCCAAAAAGCAAACGTTGTGTTTTGTGAAAGCTAAGTTTTTCATAAAAAGTTCGGCTTAGCCGGAGGGAAGGGGAAAACTACGGTGAAATCGCAATTTAGCGATTTAGCAATCGTTGCCATTGGAGAAGTTAAAATTTAAGAACTTAATTTAAATTTAAAAACGGGGTTTAAAGTGGAGAGTTGCTCCTGGAAAGGGAGCACCTGTTGAATGAGAACACGAAGCTGCAGTACAGTATATGTACGGGTCAGAGATGAAACCGGGTCACTATTTACTGACCCGGTGACCCGATATTTTTGAAAACTCAGGTTTAAGCTTGGAAAAAATAAAATACTTATATTGGGGTGGGGTGAGTTACCTTTTATCTTTTTGATCATTTTAGGTGTCTAAAATATGAAGTTAGCAGGCAAAATGTTTTGCTTTCCTTAATAAACAATATAGGTACAAATAAAATCAAACTAAAAGCCACTAATCCCCAAGGATAGTAATTCATAACACTTCGAAAAAATTAGAATCAAAACGCAGACTCTGTGAATCTATCTTATTGAGTCTTTCCTAACTACACGGATTTGTCCACATAGTCTGACTTCCACAAAAACGAAAGCACCGGTGAAGAATCACCTGGAGTAGATGAAGCATAGAAAATCTTATTAGTAAAGATAGGGACTTTCAGGGCCCAAGCCCTAATTTTCATGTTTCTAGTTAAGATTCAACGAAGTCTTAGCTTCCGAACTAGATCCAAGCATTGCAGGTTATTACAAACATTTAGAAAACTAGACGATTAACTGAAGGTGCTAGTTTCCATTCGGGTATTTTCGACTCATGCGGCTTTAATTGTTTACGAAAATAGCTAAAACTTTCAAAATGACCTATTTTCGTGCTCTTTAACATTCTGGGACCAGTCCCGTATTTTTAGGTCAAAAGATAGGAAAGTTTTGGTGTTTGGCCTTAGACTCCCAGTAGGTAGACAAGACACGGGATTGGCTATTATGGCTGGAAAGAGGACACGAAAATAAACATTTTTGCTTTTACAATCTTTGACCTATCTCCGGTGGTTAAGTCAGTATAAGCAAAAAACAGTTTTGAGGGTCTAAAAACGGCCATTTTCGAGGAAATCCGTTTTTTCAAAATTACTGTCACATGTTAAAGACAAAGTTGGCTTTTTATACTCAATTAATAGAGCGTCCAAATGCACATTTTATGAATGCCTATTAGCCGGACTTTATTGTTTTAGGCTAGAAATTTGGCCTAAAAACGATTTTGGCAAAACTGCGAATATTTGTTTCGAACATCGATTTCTCAAAATCTACTCGACGGATTCCGGAAATTTTTGGCTGAGTCTTTCTTGGTTTGGGCTAAAAAGTCTCGAGCTGCAAGAAAACTCGTAGCGAAGTTGCAAAATTTCGTGTTAGCGTGCATTTGGCCGATTTTCTCGACCGTTAAGACCTGCTGAGCCAAATCCAAAAAAATGTCCCTCGGCCCATATGTCCTTCATATCATGGCACAAAAAGAACTTCTGGCCGATTCTTCAGTTTTGAGAAATCGATGTTCAAAATTTTTGGGCTACATTCATCCTGTTAGACGTCAGTATGTCAGAAAATTTCGGCCATTTTTTGCCAATTTTGCAAGTTTCGTAAGCTCATGTGAATCTACAGATAATAAGCTTTAAAACGATGCATAAAGCTTTTTCCAACTCCCAAAATGGCGAAAGTTATAGCGTTTCAAAGAATCACCACAAAAGCACTGCACAAAAGAATACCACCACCTTAAGCATATATTTATCTCTGTTGCTGATTTTTGAGTAATTATTGAAGTTTTCAGGTAGTAAAAACTGGTAAAAATTCTAAAAAACATGCTTTAACAGCAAAATCGCCCAACCAAAAATACCGGATGCAGACCGGGTCAGAGCTCCTGACCCGGTGAAACTGACCCGGTAACCCGGTGACCCGGTTTCATCTCTGGTACGGGTAACCGAGGTTCAGTAAATCGGAATCACTCGCTCGACAGTAAGCTGTCCTGTACAACTGTCCCTTCGGTGGCGAAGCTCCTTGTTAAAATTATCAACTCACTTCAGGTTATCTTCGGAACGTCGTCCAAATTATATGTAATAAATGTATCATTTAAAGATGGTTTTGGCTTAATATCAGCATTATAGTGTGAAGTACTATGTGTGTACCTCTGTAATAAACTAATGTCGGACCCCAGTAGAGATTGCGAGTAAGAGTTCAGTGTGTGATGTTAAGTCCTAGCCAAATATGAGAGAAGGAGCGAGAGTGTTATAAATTAGCAGATACAAGTGGAGAGTAATTATCTATGGGCCCTAAGCGACCGACCCTAGATCTAATAGACTTGAACACCGCTAGACTTTATTACACTAAACATCAAAGACTCATACTAATTCTTCAACAAATACACGAAATTGCTATAAAATAGTCAGAGAGCACGACAGTAGAATATACACAGTAGAGGGGAGGACGTTACTCTCTCCCAATATCCTAAACTCAGTCAAAACGGCTCCAACCCAATAAGTCAACCCCCAATTTATCTGACTCCCCGACGACAACCACGATTGCAACTACGACTGACTGGACCTACACTTTTCTCGTTTATATATACTTTGTGCTACTCGTGTAGCTAGCCCAAAAGAAATCACTTTTATCATTCATGAAACAATTATCGAAATAGTTCAAGGTTGTCTAATTCCATCAAATAAAGTATACTTTACATCGCATGTGTGAAGCTAGCACAACATATAATTTTGAGTGCTGCGCTGCTGCGCAGCTAGCTATCAGTACCCCAATGGGTAATATCCCACAATAGCTACGAAATTCCATCGAATTAGGACTAAAACCTCCTGTAGCGCAGTGGTTTCTTACTGCGCTAAAAGTGGACGATCATATCAAGTCTCAAACAAAAAATAAGCTCTATCACTCTATTTCAAAAATAATCCTTCCTGGGCAATTTGTCAAGATAGTAAAAAGGTGGCCGCCTGCCTGGTGGAGCCACCACAGCACCTCTATTACTGTGGACGTAATGGACGTACTGATTTAGTGTAATGAGGCGACGTGACGTTGGTCCTCTAAATATTAATAAATGTTGTGAAGTGAATTTTCTTTGAGTTGAAATTAAGATGGAAATGTTATTTTATAAGTAAACTATAATGCGTGAAATTTGTTTGAAATTGTTTTGGAAATTTAGTTGAAATTGGTAGTTTTGTTATGTTAAAATAATGTGTATATATTTATCAGCCATCTTAGTCACTAGGTGGCGCTGTGTGTATATCTAATTTTGCTGGGAGTCTTTCGCAGTTTCTCTCTCTCAGGGGGATCAAAATTAACCAATCAAATTCTTCCAGCGCGTTTCAAAACAGGTTTCGTCTGCCTATGCGTCCTGCTATTCAGTCTTGCGTTTGTTTCATAGCGTCCAGTTGTGTTTTTGTTTTCACTCTACCCGTGCCTATCTGTTATGATTTAACTTTCATTTCAAAGTGGTGACCATTTTGTTATTTTAATTCTTTACGCTCCAGGGTGACCCTGTAGAGCCTTTCACTTTACATTTAAAAATTATTCTTCTTTAGCTTTTGAAACTCTTGTATTAGGCTTTATCCCTGTAATTTCTATAAGTTTTCTGTAGGTGGCCGTGACGGTCTAGGTACACGGGTTATCTTATTTTTGTTGGAATATTAATGGGTTTAAGTATTTGAAAGTTACTGTTTTGTTAGTTTCTGGTTTTGTAAACATTATAGTATTTGATTATTCGTTGGTCTATTCTAGAGCCTTAGGGCGTCATTTTGGAGTTTTTGTATTAGCTGTGTATTCGGTAGGTAAGGTTTTTCTGAGTTTTATTTGGGTAGGTAGTTAGTCATTTTAAGTGTGTACCTTTCAGCAAATTTGGGGTAGTTTCATATATATTTGAGTTTTTGCTCCTCATCGGCGGTTTAACTCCGTTTGGTAGGTTACCCTTAGGACAAATTTGGCGAGGTTAGTTAAGTCGACTGGAACTACATTTCCTCCAGGTTCGACATTCTCCTTGTGCGCAGTTTCCCACTTGTAAAGTTTGGTTGGTCAGTACACTGCCAACTTTACAAAGCCTTGTAGAACACCTCGGGTAAGTGCTATGGCAATTATTCAGTGTCAGCATCCCCTTCCCTCAAAATGCACACGTTCTAAGCTGGCACTACCCCTAATCGAAGCACAGTCTGGGGTGAGGTGGCTATAAAAAATTATGACTAAAAGCTTTAAGCCCACGAATCAGGGCGAAATCTTTGACTACTGGGAAACATTCTATCTACTATGAACCGACTATGGAACTGAAATGAAGATGAACATGAAGAACCTAAATGCCCTGATATTAGTGTTCTGTATGTGTGTGTATTGTACTTCATATTGCACGTGGCATGAACGAATTTGCAAATTCAGATAGCTTTAAGGTGGCGATTCCTTTTGAAGACCTCAACTTTGAACCATGATTAGTCATTCTGTCAGTTTGATGTAGTCATTAGTCATTACTTGAAGTTGTGAAGCCATCTTTATATCAAAATGGAGCTCAACATTTTCTCATTTACATAATGAATACAATGAAATTAATTTTGGATTTCGAAAATATTTTTAACGGATTTTTGAAGAAGTGCAATGTCACCGATTTCTGCGGACTGAAGTAAATTTTTTCGAGAGACATTGTTTATATCATTCGATACCTGTATCAGTACCTCTATCGATACATGAGGACCCTTTTTTAATTGTTATGAAATCGCTCTTTGTAATGAAGAAATTGCCAAAAATGTATATGCGCAATCAGGATTTTCCCTGCTTTCCCAAATTTGGCAAGCCATTACTTTAGCTAGAAAGCACCAATCGGGGGGCAACTAAAAACAGCAGGAAAGTGTACAACGGTTTCGAGCACCACAAGAAAGTGTACACCGTTTCCGCGCAACTCAATCTATGTACATATAAAATAATGCATATACAAAGTTATTGACAGAATGTGTCCCGCAGGACAATAATGACAAGCCGCGTATACGTATAATAAAATATATATATACTTTTCCACTAGTGGTAAATAACTTTTCCGACTTATTATTTGACTAAGATGTGTAACCAAAATGAAAAAATCAGTTTCTTGTGTGTACTGCGACCAGCGCCAAAAAAACGACAGAATAACGGTTGAACCATGCGCCAGAAATTATCAAGGCTGGGTTCGCTGAAAGAGCAGGCCAAGAAGGTCTCAGAAAAGTTTTTCTGAAGCAAATGTTAAAAGACTTGAACTTGAGTTTAGCGATAAATTAAAGTATGACCAAAAAATTTTGGAACCGAAATGTGAGCGGCTGTCCTGAGTTATCATTTGCAGGTAGCGTATATAATGTAGATATTTTTAGAATTCTCAGGAACCCGAGATTTCGAAAATCCGGAAAAATCCGAAATTCCGGATTCATTCACGGATAATTAAAATTTTTAGTTTTTCGCCCAATTTTTGTCGCAATAAAAATTTGGTTTTGACAGTCGAATAGACCTGGTCCCGCTACACATTTTTGCTCTTAGAAGCACTTCACGAAAATGCACCCAATTTCCGAAATTCCGGGTTTTCAAAATTACCGGATTTTAAAAATTTTCTCCAATATTCAGAAGATGGGTATCATTCGAAAGCTCTTGTAATAGAACAAACTCTTCAAAATGCACTCAATTCCCGGAATTTGCAAAAATACGATTTTTCGGATTTTAGAAAGTCTCTCTAATATAGGGTATCATCAATCATTAAACCCAATATGGGTATCATTCGAAAGCTCTTGATGAGCTGAGCAAAGTTTCTAATCGAGCCAACTTGCAGAAATGAGCCCACTTCTTGGAATATAAGAAAACTTCCAAGCTAGAGTGAAATCCGGAATTTGCGAATTCCGGGAAATTGGTGCACTTTTAGACATTAGTTCTATTACAAGATATGTTCAGCTCGTCAAGAGCTTTCGAATGATACCCATATTGTGGGTTTTGGAGAAAATGCTTTAAATCCTGAAAATCCGGTTTTCGCGAATTCCGGGAATTGAGTGAATTTTCACGAGTTTGTTCTATTACAAAACTTGTTCAGCCCAATAAAAGCTTTCGAATGATATCCATCGTCTGGGTATTGGAGGAAATTTTTAAAATTCGGTAATTTTGAAAACCCGGAATTCCGGAAATTGGGTGCATTTTCGTGAAATGCTTCAAAGAGCAAAAGTGTGTAGCGGGACCACGTCTATTCGACTGTCAAAACCAAAGTATGATTGCGATAAAAATTGGGCGAAAAACTAAAAATTTAATTTTCCGTGAATGAAATCCGGAATTTTGAAATCTCGGGTTCCTGAGAATTCTAAAAATATCCACATTATATAGGCTACCTTCAAATGATAACTCAGCACAGCCGTTCACAATTCGGTTCCAAGATTTTTTGGTCAGACTTTAAGATAGCCCAGACCCATTTTGTATGAATGCGACTACCTATCATTATAGCTATCATTATAACGGTCTCATTTGAAAGAGGATACTTAGAAGGACTCAGAAAACTTTTTGTGCATAATCTGTTTAATTCTTTATCTGTTCTGATGAGGCTATGAAAGACTGCTTTGACTGCTGTAGGCTGGGTCCACAACAGTCGACTACATTTAAAACTATCATAATAAACTTTACGCGTTTTAGCTTAAAGAGATGAAAATAATTCCATGTGAAAGAGGAGGTCAAGACCACGTCAGAAAAGTTTTTCTGTATCAATTAGTTCGTTCCAGGTTTCGCTAGCTAAAATTGAAATTCGTCTCCTTTGCTAGAATAAGCTTAAATGCTCAAATTGTCCTATTTTGTTGAGTGTAATAACACACTTATGAATTGTAATTATGTTTGTAATCATGCTTATCTACGGCTCTATGCTTTACTATGTATGTATAAAATTGTATTCGGTCGTAATAATGCGTTAAATAATGATACTTTTCGTAATTTGATTGAATTCCTTCAAAAATGACTTCTAAAAGATGTACAGTTGTAACTCGTTTAGTAATGTTGTGTCTTGTATAGCATAATTGTGGGTTTCTTTTATTTGATTGTAAATTGTAATTGTATTTTGATTAATTAATATTGTCCTTATTATCAAACCCGCTCACCAAGAATTTAAGAATTGGTTAATTTTGATCCCTGTTAGTTTGCAGCATCATATCTACGGGTTTCTCGGCTATAAGGTTTTATCTAATTAGAAACCTGAAAGGGATCTTTCCCGTTATCCCCTCCACAGCTCCAAAGAAGTACCGAAGAAGCACAACTTGACTGATTGATTTGAAATTTGGTAGGTTTTCTGACCTGCTTATTTCAAAAATGCAAAAATTTTTTGTAGTGGGCGACTGTGAGAAGAGAGAACAAGCAGACTGACTTA
>JASAND010029771.1:0-36487 GCA_030248195.1 Trissonchulus latispiculum | reverse complement strand
TGTTTTCCTTGAGAAGCTGCTGGAATAGTCTATTTTGAAATTCCTTTCCCCTATCAGACTGAAGCTTTTCAGGACTCCTTTCAGACTGTAGGATTCGTTGAAATGCTTTGTAAATATCACCGCCACTTTTCGATTTAGTTGGTACAACCCATGCAAACTTTGAAAATACATCAATGCAAGTCAGCAAGAACTTATGACCATCATTGTCGTCGGCTATTCTTGACATATCTGCAAGGTCAACTTGCCATAGCTTATCAACGCCATCTACAAAGTATCTTCTTCTAGAATAATTGCGACGAATAGGTTTATGTAGAGTATAGGTGTGTTGTTTCTTCAACCAATTTTTGACTATAGCAAATGTGATTCCTGCGTGTTTGGATTTGACGAAGTTGTACAGCTTTAATGGTCCGGAATATGCAACAGGGCTTGTAGGTGTATAATAGTAGTAGGCTAAAGTGTCTTCCATTTCAACTTCTTAAGAGCAATACCAGTTCCAGTCTGAAGTCTTCGACGTAGAGCGTCAATTCGTTGGGCTGCTGGTATTCTTGGTGTAACAGGCTCTTTTATGTACTGCCATCTGGTAGGATTTCCAACAAATTCGCGAGGAACGTTACTACTACGTAAGGCTTCTGCCAAAAGTTCCCAACCAATAGCGGGACTTTTAGTTGGTCTATTTCTCACAAAATCATGAACAAGATCAACAATTCGAGAATCTTTTGCTTCTCTACCTTTGTAAGAAATTTCACCTCTTTCATTGACCTTAAAGTCTGGGATGCTTCGTAAATGCGTAATCAGTTTTTCACCAGTTGGTTGAAGGTTTTTTGGTAGCGTTGCAATTATGGGATCTATTTGTTTAGGTTCAGAATGCTGAGAAGTGGTTTGGTGCTGCTTTATTTGAATTTCTTGTCCCTTGTCTTTTAGCAAACGTCTCCTATAGTCCTTTTGTCTATAAAGTGCCAATTTGACATCGCTAGGGTATTTTCGCTTACGCATTGTTCTTTCCATGTCCAAGTCAGCTTCTTTCATATGCTGCTCAAAGTAATCTGGTCGAACCAGTATAGAGTATTCCATTATCGTTTGAGTACAAGATCAGTAACTAGACCACCAACAACACCGAGTAACGGAGCAAGCAAAGCAGGTAAGAATCCTCCTTGTTGGACAATTAACTTCTTTTTAGATTGAATACTCTTTTGTTTATCTCTCAATTGACGTAAGACTTTCTTGTGTCGCTTCAAACGGCGTAAATCTTCTTCAGGAAGCATAACATTGCCAGATAGTACATTTTCAATACAGTCACATATGGTTTTTATTAACTCTGGATTTGAGTTTTCAATAATACCACGCCTCTGCCTTAGATTACACTTACAGAGAACTTTTAGGTAGTCCACGTGCTTTTCAAATCGTTTCGCCATAGTAAATTAGTGATTTGGTAGATTATTTTCAATATATTCTAATCGTTTTTATGTACTTTTTAGTTTATAGATTCCATTAGGCTCGTTGGGAAATATTGTTGAGCGTAGTCTGAAATCATCTGGAGTGTTTTGATCCAAGTCAATTAGCAGATAGCCATGGGGATTAAGGGTAGCATGATTATAGGCTTGCATGAACCCGTCAACTTTACCAGGAAACATTTGCTTAGCCAGATTGATTGGAGTTAGTTTATCAGCAGGATTCTTCATTAATACTATATACTGAGCATTTATTCTGCTAGTTCTCTTTTTGTCATAGAAGAAATCTTGAGTGATATGGATCACGCTACACGACCAATGATGACATCCTCGAGTAAATAGTTCAATTAGTTTGGAATTTTTCTGCACTTCAGTCATTAAATCATCGAGCACTATTAACGTAGGTTTACCTGATTTTAACTCATCCAAGCTGGGTATTCCATGATGGAACTCAACTTCTGGAAGATTATCATAGGCTTCTTGCCATTCGCTATAACACCATAGGATCCGCTGTGGAGGGGGATTAATCATTTCATTTGCAAAAAGTATAAATTTAGATACAAATGTTGTTTTACCTGCTTTTGTAGGTGCAGCTACAATACAGGTAAAGGGATGTTGAAATTTAAGAAACGGTGTAGCAATCATAACTGTTTCAACCCTGCCAAAGGTCTCATCAGGTGACTTTAACGGCTGCCACTACAGTTTTTTCATCCTTTTATTAATTCATAAAGCACAACATTCAGTAAACAATCAATACGCAAAATTACTATTAGTTTTCATTTTTTATTTCTTCTCTGATTTTCATTAGGATTTCCCCAAGTCTATTTTTTCCAACCCACTGAGATGTATCTGTGATGGTAGGCTCACTTATATCCATTCCATTAGCCCAGTATGAATCATATTTTGTCGCTTCTGCGATGACATCGTTTTCAGTATCCTTCAAGAGCTTCTCAATTTCAGGGTGTTGACGTATTTTTTCTTTCACTGCAAACGACATTATGTTATCTGCAACCAGCAGCCAACGCTCTTCGTCGTATCCTTCAATAGTTTTCCCTAATTGCTTAGCAACTGATGGTGACCAAGTAGCCATAATGTTATCAAAAGTTTTAAAATCGTTGAAGTATATAGCTTTCGTTGCTTGATAATACTGCTCCACAGTGCGATAAACCACGCATTGGATAGTGAAAGGTGCTCTGTAAAAATTGTTGAATGGATGCCAACCAGAGTAGAATAAAGTAATCATTTTACCATCCACTCCTTTAATTCTCAAGTAGCTTTTAGGTTCTGGAGATTTGTGAGCTTCCCTTTTGTGCTTCTGAAGGGATCGCAGCGTTTTGAATTCTTCTCCACAGCACGTTTTAGCTTCTTTGTTTGAGTGTTGCATGTGAATATGACGTTTCATTTCTACATTATCAGAAAACGTCGCCATGCAGTGAGTACATTTAAAGAGAGCCATTTTTAAAAACACGACCGCACTCGACAAAGGCAAAAGTTTAAAATGAAAGGCTTTTTATTAATTCAGAATCAGAGTGACACATGATGAATCATCATTGCGCAATAATTCGCAATAAACCAAGGTTCCTACACAGGAGTAGTATTTAGTTTTATCGTTTTGCTTCATAAATTTTTAACAAATCTTCACGAGTTATATGAATAGGTCCAATGCTAGCAAACATTACTTGTTGTTCATCCACCATACAAAGCTGAACATCAAATTTCTCAGCAATAAAGGGGCATAATAAACTGTCAGTCTCTTCTAATGGACACTCTTTCCCACTGAAGCATTGCCACAGAAAGTTTTGAATTTGATGAAATTGTTTGAGAGGGTATATGCGTTTAATTGAGTCTTGTTTTATTCCAATCATTCCATCAGGTAAGAGTTCAATTGTGATGGGGTTAAATGTTGAATTTTTTGGATTGTTCTCTTCATAAAACTTTCCTTGTTGTATGCACAACACTATTAAGGTAGTTATTGTGATCAGAAAAATTGTCCCCAATAGTCCATATAAAGCAAATACTGTGCATTTGCTCTGAAACATTTGCTGCTTTTCCATTCTGAACTCCATTGTTAACAAATGTCTACAAAATAAACACGTAGCTTTAGCTGCCTTTTTATTAATTTTACAAAGCTTTGTCAAATTGAGATGTTTATGTCTATATGATATATGTGTTGAATATTTGGAAAGATAGATCATCCTGTTGCTATGATATGAAGAGTTTTGTAATATTGCACAGTATAGAAATGTTTACACATATGAGTCATCATGTTACGCCCACGCATATGAGTCATCATGTTACGCCCACGTGTATGAGTCATCATGTTACGCCCACGCATATGAGTCATCATGTTACGCCCACGTGTATGAGTCATCATGTTACGCCCACGTGTATGAGTCATCATGTTACGCCCACGCATATGAGTCATCATGTTACGCCCACGTGTATGAGTCATCACGCACATGAGTCATTCATTGCTTAATTTTGAAGTTGGCTTGTTAGAAAGATAGATCATGCACGCCAATAACCAATCAAAATGGTCTCGTGACTTTGCTCAACCAATCAAATTCAATGATGACAAGAAAATGTTTCAATTTCGAAAGACATAAAAAGGTTAGTCATTTACTCATTTTGCAAGTTAAAAGTATGTCGCGTTTTCAGTGCTCGCTCTGTGTTAAAACATTTACTCGACGATCTAGTGTGCTGCAACATGTACGTGAAGTACATGAGCGGCAGAGACCTTACGTATGCAGTACATGTGGAAAATGTTTTGCTCGTCGGAGTAATTTAAAAACACACGAACTCACGCATTCTTGTATCAGGATATTTACACAACCAGAACGGCGAATCAAGGCAGATTCTGAAATTATTTTTATTCCAAATGATAGTGGTCGATATCAAAATGTTAAAACGTTTTCATTACAATCAAATTATGTATGGGTGGACTTATGGGAAATGTACAAAAAGCTAAAAAAAAGTTTAATAGGCACGCTACTAGCAACCTTAAACGAAGTGAGTTGTTTTAAGTTTGACTTGATCTTGTTGATTACATTTGAAAAGGCAACTGATCCCGATGAGACCATCACCTGCTATTTTCATAGTAGTGTGCATCGCATTGTTAATCAGCGTGAAATCTCTGATGCTATACTACAATCCTTCAAGAATTTAGACAAAAAGGTGGAATCATTTATGGAACGTGGCAGTGGTTGGGTTGTCAAATCAATTGATAATCTAGATTTACATGTATCAAAGTATGAACCTGTCCGCGGATGTTCCTATTTGCCTTTGCCTTCTAAACTCCAAAACAAGAAAGCTGTTGTTAATGTTAAAAACAGGGACAACAAGTGCTTCATGTGGAGTATATTAGCAGCTCTTCATCCTGAAAAGAAGAATGCTGACCGTGTTAAGAAATATGAAGCCTTCACTGATGGTCTCAATTTTGACGGCATTGATTTTCCTGTGAAAGTACATGATGTACCAAGATTTGAAGAATTGAATAATTTATCAATTAACGTTTATGGATATGATGAACGGTTATCAATTTTACACATATCAAAGAACAAAGCTGAACGGAAAATTAGCTTACTGTTGCTGAAAAATCAACATTATTGTTGGCTTAAGGATCCTGATCGCTTCTTCCATACAGAAACAAAGAACGAACATCGACGATGTCAGTGTCATTATTGCCTATGCATGTTCAACCAGAAAGATAAGCGAGACAAACATATGGAACGCTGTGAAAATCCTGATATGGAGTGTGCTGAAATGCCAGAAGAAAGGTGGTTGCATTTCAAGAATTACCACAAGATGCAGAGACAACCATACATTATATATGCTGATTTTGAATGTATTTTAGAGAAGATTGCAGGTTGTGACCCCAGCCCTCAAAAATCGTATACCATTAAATATCAACAGCATATCCCATGTGGATATGCTGTCGCCGAAGTGATGGGATGTTGTTATGACAGACAACATTTAGGACGTGTAGATTTATACAGAGGAGAAGAGACAGTGGAAAGATTTTTGGAAACTGTTATCAAATGGGGAAAAGAGTATCAGGAGCTCTATGATCGAAAAAAACGTCCCCAAATGTTACAACAAGATTGGTGGCACTACTGGAGAACAACTAAATGCAATATATGTGGCGATGTGTTGGGAGAAGAACGAGTTTTGGATCACTGTCACTTCTGTGCTAGATACAGAGGAGCTGCACATAATGAGAGCAACCTTAGCTATTGGCTATCACGTGATGTTGTGGTAGTATTTCACAACCTTCGACGCTACGATAGTCATTTGATACTCCAAAAACTGGGAGTTGCTATGAAGAACATTAAAGGCAGTAACATCTCAGTGATACCAAAAGGTTTTGATGACTACCTTACATTCTCGCTGGATCTTAAACATAAAAAGAAGAAATGGTGGCATATAGAATTCATTTATAAGCACTATCCATCTCTACAGACTTGTCAGAGCAGAGGTTATGAAGATTGTCAATTTGGTATTGAAAGGTAAATTTGACTCAAAGATTGACTTACATACCATTCCGGGTGCAGTTTATAATCCTAGTCGATTTAGTGGGGCCATTCTTACTCTGAAACCCTGCACATTTTTGATATTTTCCACTGGAAGCTTTCTATGTCTGGGAGCTAAATCTGAAGAAGATGCTAATGCTTGCATCGCGGACTTGTGCAACATTTTGAAACTATCGGCAAAGGAACAAACTGTTTGTAATTTGGTTGTATCTCATCATCTTGGATATGAAGTGGACCTGGAAGTTCTGTACGAAAAGTTAAGAAAAGTCTACACTAGTGTATGTTTAGAGCTAGAAATTTACAGTGGAATTATTTGGAAAATGAAGGGTGGTACCATTAGACTTTTTCATAATGGGAAATTTTTCATTGTTGGGTTAACTAATAAATGTGATGCTTTTAGTCTTGTATCTGATGTTTGTAATATGTGTCATGTGTTGAAAAAATAAAAAAAGAGAAAAAACCGTAACGGTTGCCTAGCCGTCTGATGAGGCCCTGTGGCGGGAGCCGAAACGGTATGCATTATCTGTGTGGGTATTCAAACTTGTAACATCTTTTTCCTGTAACTCTTAAAAATAATTATATTAATGTACCACTATTCTCACTGTACAATAGTCATACGTGCATTGACACGGCTCTAAATCTGGAAACTTTCTGAATGTTCAACTATTAGTCAAGACAAAATATACAAAATTGTGTATCTGATAAATAGCAAGCTTTAGAAAAAAGGTTGATACTACACAATTTTTAAAAAATTATAAAATCCATATGATTAGGATTCCTTATATATTACCATCTGGCTTTCATTACACATATAATGCTAACAAGGCGGAAACCAGAGGAATGGTTACGGTATATACCACACCCTTTTGGAACTGACGTAGTATTAATTATAACTTTGGTTGCTTTTACACAAACCTTGCCATTTGTGAAAGAATCAACTCGCAGATTATATACAGTCATACGACGAAGAGGTTAACGTCAGTCTCATTTTACAAATCCTTGGTGTGGTTCTGAATACTAACACTAACATAGGCTTTTTCATTTTATTATTGAATTGATTGGCTTTAGAAGAAGTCTAATTTTACAAAAATATAAAAGTATAACCACTGGCTTTACTGTACAACATAAACTTGACCTGAATGATATCAACTGAGGCTTCCCGGAAGCTCTGCACTGACAAAGACTGTGACAGTCCAATACACTTCTTTTTAAAAGCAAGCAATCATGTCACACCTTAAAGACTATTCTTTATTGTATAAATAATGAACTTTCTTTTCTTCCATCGAAATTGACTGTGCGATTTACTTTTGAAAACGGAAACTGTAATTTTAAGGTTATTCATTTTTCATCTTATTTTAAAATAACTATCAATTCAAATAACAATAAATTGATTTCAATTCTGGATGCGAAAAGGATCCATGATTAAAAACTTCATGTACGAAAAAATAATCATTTTCCTTTCAACAATTTCTTTCATGGTCGACAGCAGCAAATGAGTTATTTTGAATGTGTCAATATGAAGAAATTACATAGAAAAAATTGTTTGATACAAGTTACTTTTTTAAAATAGCATGAATACATGTGCAGCTGAGCCAGAAACGGTAAACAATATTAGTTAAAAACTTGTTATGGATTGCAGCTGAGCCAGAACCGGTTTTTTGAAAATTCGACAGTAGTTTAATCTCTAATGCAATAACTTTATTTTAATCCTATCTTTAACACACGAAATTGCAGCTGAGCCAGAACCGGCATTTTTCAGCTACTTATGGGGTCTAAGCTTGTATGATTTACACATCCGTGTACAAAATATACAAGCACGAGCCCGATCCCCCGTTTAGACCCCGTACATATGTATAGGGGCGGGGTGAGGGGGGTCTGATTTAGGTACGGGGTTAGCCGATAGCGTGCAGAGGATGTAGCGAGCTGATAATACATAGCGTGTGACGCTTGTCATACTCTTATGTATTATGTACTCTTGCTTATATGTACCTGTGCCTGTGCCAAAGGATATTTAATTATCGGAAGTCTCAATGTATTATGTAATCCTCCGGGAATGTGGCCTAACCACACTGCAAAACTCAGAAGAATACAATTTAAATTCGTAATTTTCGGTTTTCGGACATATATAGACATTCGTAATTTGCTGTGACAAAACTGCATTAAATCGCATTGCATAAGACACAAATACACCAAAATACACTAAATAATCAGTACCAGAATGCTCAGGAGAATTGAAAACTTGTTCTTTTTCCAGTCTCTAAGGAAGCGTGTCAAAAATAAAATCGTGTAAACGATAAAAATTACACGGATTAGATACGTTTTCTTTCAAGTTTACACGAATTTTACACGTTTCTTTTTATGGCAGTTTTTGTCTGTTTTTTGCTTTCCGGCAGAAACAGCTTCTTGTTAGTTTTGATAACTAGGAAATAGGTGCATAAAAAGTTAAGTCAAAGGTTTTTGATTCACTTTATTACAGCACTGGCTTGCTACTTAGACTGGACTAGCTTACAAAAACTTCAAAGGTGATCATATCAAACAAGCCGCTTACACGATTTTTACACGAATTAAATCGTGTAAATGAATCGTGTACACGGTGAATATCAGGCACCATTTTTGACACGGTTCCTAAGGTTTAAAATAATTTACAAATATTCCTTACTGATCATTATCCTATTTATTTAATTAATAAATTAAATAATTTACATTAAGTGCAGTGAGAGTGATTGATAAAACACATAAATTTAATAATTTTATTAAAAATGTTCAAGTACTCTTCCAAAGTCTCTGTTGAACAGAATTGTTCGAAGAAAAAGTTTTGAGCAGAAATTTGTTAAGCAAAGAAAAAATCGAAACAGGGCACACATTTCTCTGAAACGTCGAAATGTCAAATAAAACACAAAATTACCTATAGCTGTCAGAATACCTATAAATTCAGATTATTCTGACCTATTATTATTAAATATTAATTAATTGATTAATCTTAAATCCTGTTATTCAGATTTTATTCTTAGTTCAAGGTAGGACTAGACTGTGTTGCTTCAGTAGCCCATTTTAGTTTCAGTTTCAGTTTCAGTTTGCCTCATGCAAATATGAGTCTATTTGGCATGCACTCATATTGGTGCGTGTACAAACTTGTCTTCTGCACTTTCCAACCTCACCAGACTCATATTAGCATTTTACATGCTTGTCTTATTCTTAATTTACAACCGACAATATTTAGCATTTTACATGTTCCATGTTGACTCATATTCCTTTCTTTGCTGTTTAGGAGCATTTTTATTTCTTGTGTATTTAAATGTTGTAGCTAAATGTTTTGTAATAGTTTAAATGCTGTGGTTGGTTTAGGATTTCTCATACTGTCCTTGCGTTCGTCGAACAGTTCTGAACTGTACGAGATTCGCTCTGAGCCAAACATGACCTTGGATGAGTTTTGGGATGTCAGAATAACAAGAGTGGACAGTAATCGTGTTCGTCTACAGGTATGTAAGTTTACTGTAATGCTGTCGTGTTCTTGGCTTGAAATATAATATATAGCCGCCAGTTTTTGGTCCTGTTTCGCGAAATTGGCACCTCCCTGGAGTTTTTCTAGGCAAAAATAAGTGGGGGGACGCCCCCCCCCCCCACTGGTGGGGGGAGGTCCAAAAGTGGGGGACATAAGATGGCTAAAATGCTAAAAATATACTGTATAAATAGCCTGTTCTGTACTGCTATAACTATGTAAGCTTAAAAGTGCTCAAAAATTAAGTTTTAGCACCAAAAAAGATAATTTTTGACCAAAAATTTCCGGCAGCAGCCGGAAAAATTTTCAAACTTTTGACAAAAATCCTAAAAATTTGGCATTTTCTGGTCACCTTAGGGTGAGCGGGGGGAAGCCCAAAAAGTGGGGGGGGAAGGGTTGAGTGGGGGGGAACCCAAAAAGTAAGGGGGGCGCGGGGGGGGGGCCGGCCCCCCCCCCCCCCACCCCCCCCCCAAGTAAAAAGCCCCAATTAGCAAAGCCAATGTTTCCGGTCATTCTACTCTTCATAACCACACACACACGAAACTGCTAATTCGGCTGGATGAAATCTTTCTGGAAACGACTGTTTTGTTAAAAGTGTTTGGTTTGATTTTCCTATGTTTTTATGCTTTTTTATTCTTTTTATGCTTATTTTTATGTTTTCGGAAAGCATACATGCTTACAATTTTTCCTTTTCTAGGTTGGAAGCTATCGCCCTTCTGACAAAATTGTGCCACTGAATTTAGATTGGTCAATTTTTGACCGAATAAGGTTGGGAGCTGAAGGTTCGTCGCTGTTTTTTTTAATTTTTGTTATACCTGATTTTTTCGAAGTGTCTTTTCCTGCACGAGACTAAAAGTAAAAGATGTAGCTAGTTTAGCCCTGCAGCCGCAAATTACTGTTGTTTAACCATTTTGTTAACCCTGTGCCCAAAAAGGATTTAGTTGGTTTTAGCTTTCCAAAATCCTTAAACTCGCTGCTTGAAAACGAGCTTCTAAAAGTATAGGATGCAGTTGATGCTACTTGCATACTTGTAGGCCTAAATTATCATCTGTTTTGGCCTGTTTTAGGTATGATGCAAGACCCGCCCAGCGGCCATTTTAATGGCTGCCTTTCGCGGATTTCACTCGGCAACGATCTGTGGCCAGTTAAGCTTCTCTTTTCCGAACCCTCTTCTTCTACTTCTGATCTGTGGCAAAGTGGGATAGGGCTTAACGGGCTGGTTCGGGTGGGACCCCAGGGATCCCATCGTCCAGGAGTCCAACCCAGCACCTGTAACGCCTACACCCCCACACCCTATCCTGGGCCCCCCATTGCTGTACCCAGCTCAGAGGATGGCTTTCCACCCGTTCAAATACGACCTGTCAATCAGAATAACTACTCGGCCATAATTGGAGGTAGTTTCTTTATATTATATTATACGTCGTTTCGCCTATCCCTTTCTGCTTTCTCGAAATCCTAGGTTTTTCCCCCTCTCGACATCTTAATCTTTGTGAGGGTTCGTTTCCAGTTGAAACTGGAGTCAGTTGTGCGCATTTCATTAGTTTGCGCATGTGTGCAAGCAAATTCACTAGTCGTAAATTTCATTAATTTCATTTCATAGCTTCATTCATATATTTATTACATATGTAGCTTAGTTTTTAAACAAAGGCTGAACTAGCCGCACCGAGGATTAATTCCTTCCCTGAACCTGAAGATTGCCGTTTAGAAGCACTCAGACGGCTCTGAAAAGTAGCTGAAAATTTATGACTAAATTTTTTGATTAAATACCTATATTTTTTGCAGTTTTTATTTTTATTTTATTGTCTATTTTATTTATTTCAGTGGCAGCTGCCGTCATCATTCTCATTCTGCTCCTGTGCGGTCTCTATATTGCCCGGGCTGTCTACAATCATCCAGGGGGCGTCTATAAGACTCATGAAAATCAGCCCCTGACCCTGAGTCCCTCCGGGGAATCGTGTGCCGTGGGCGGTTCTGATATGGCCCCTCTAACGGCCATGCCCAATTCTGAGGGCAGGAGGGAATGGTTTATTTAATTTTTCCCCATTTTTTCATTGCTTGCTTTGGAAACGTAGCAAATTAATACTATAGTATCAAAACTGTCTTAATTTCTGCTGTAATTTTACGTAGTTTTAACTGGTTCAGGTTCTTTGTTGATATCATAATGTGGGTTTTGCTTTTTTTGTTTGGCTTTATTGTGTACTTTTTGTATTTTTCTACGGAATTCCAGTCTTTTTTTACTGTTACTGTCACAGTGCTTGAGCCAAGCCCCGCTTATTTGTTATCCAGGTGTTTTTTTGTATTCCGCATCATTTGTATATATACGTATATGTGCTGCTATTTTATCTTTTATTTGTATTTTTGCTAACGTGTACGCTTCCTGTTTTTGATTATGCTTTGCACGATTCAGAAACTATGAAAGTTTAATTCCACTTCTTAGTTTCGCAGTAGAAATAAAATTAGTTTTACTGGAAGGTGGCCTTTTATGGTGAGGGAAAGTGTCAGTTTATTTCTAGGGACCATTTTAGGAAAATGTACAGCAGGTCATGTGTTAACTAATAAATTAACTCCTTTTTCTAACTTGTTTCACTGCAGTCAGGTTTTTGGCTTTCGCTTTTTTAGCTCTTATGAAAAGGTTCGAGTTAAACATAACGCATTTAAGCTCTGCTTAACTCTTTCATAAAAAGGCCCTAGGCATTTCTCTTGATTTGTTTGTCATTATAGTTATGACTGTATGTAAAAATTATACTACATAAAATTAGTCTTAAATTGTCGAGAATTGATATACATTTTGTATTGACATGTTTATATGTTTGCTATTATTATTGCTATGGTTATTTTCCATTTTTGCACATTTCGTGTTCATTCTGTCCTCTACACATTTGATCTCTTATAGTTTGCACCTATTTTGTTAATTGCTTTTATTTCTGTTGTAATTTTTGCTTTTTGGTGTGTTTTTCATTAGTATATATTTCTTTACTTTGTTGCTTTGACAAGGTATTAAATTTTGCAGCAGTTTCAGAGGCATAAAAATGTGTACTAGTTGAATTTTCGTGATTTAGAAAACGAATCTTCTTTTTGAATTTTAATTGTATGTGCTTAATTTTGATCAACTGTTTTTGTACGTTAGTCTTTTTCTATCTTTTAATCAAAACTTTCTGACGTAGTTTTAGTCGCAAAGACATTGCGATTTTGTGAACGTTTGGGAGACATTAATACACATTTTTGATTCTACAAATTATGTATATTTTTTACTATTTTATGTGCTGGTTTAGTGATAATACTCTTATTTTCTTCAAATCAATATTATGTTTATTTGATTCTAGTCTGCTGCGGGGGGGGGGTGCAGTGTGGGGTATGTAACTGGTTAGCTTTTCGAAGTTTGTAACTTACTTCTAATAAATGGCTATATTTATCTAAAAAATGATTTTTGACTAGAAAGAGCTTGAAAAATTTTAACTCGTCAATTTGATTTATCCAGTAAAGCGAAAGTTATAGTTGAATTTGAAATTTAGCTCTTTGATTTGAATTTTGATTACTATATTGCCGTTATAGTAATGTATAGTTGTTATTTTTATACGTAATGTTGTTCAGCTTTATTTAAACCGTTTTAATCATTTATTTTTAGTCCATTTTATGCTTTACTGCAGCGCCCCATGTCTGACGTATTTTTGTGGTCATGTTTTGGTTCAAGTTTTGCCTATAGGAAATGGGATGGAAGGAAATTGTTTAATGAGAACAGCAATGTTTTCTACTGTAATGCGACGACAAATTTCTGTTTTTATTTAACAACATAGAATGAAAATGGGTTAAACTTTATAAGTTTGATCTGTAATTTTTGGCTTGATTAATTATTACCACTGAAGGCTGTCAAGTTCTCACTAACAAAAGGTGTCGCATCTCAAGAGAGTTTATTTATTAAATATCAGAAGATGAGTATTAGCTTCCTGTTGTACTTTGTTACGGTACTCCGACCAGAATACAGAAGCGGTAGTGCACTCGTCTAGTGGTGTTATCAAAATACCCTCTTACCCCAACCCGTTTGTGGGAGGGATTGTCAGAGTAGACAGCCAATCAGATTGCAGAAAACGGCTACACATACTTACCCTCAACTAAACTAACATTACCACTTGGTCCTAAACAATTCTACCACTTTCAATAGAAAAGGAAGTTATTTGAAGGTTACTCTTCTGAATGCTCCCCAGAACGAATTAATTTTTCTTATATATATATATGTGTATATATATATATTTCTTGAATCAATCAAAGGAAGCAAACATTTGGCTGACCATTGACAGTGGATTTACACCTAATGTAAATAAACTTTAATTAACCTATTTAGAATTTATTCATGAATAAGATATGGGTAACTTGGGCAGGTTTCGTTGCACCAATTTAAACTAGAACTTATGCAGAGTACGTAGTTTGATGGTGAGAAACAAAGATCTTAAAGAAGTAAAAGGTAAAAAATTAACAATAAATTTTGTCTTAAGGAGTGTTCTGCTGGCGTTCTTTCCTAGGGCCTTTTCGTGACCGACTTAAAAGAGTAGAGTTAAAATTTTAAAACTCGTTTAACCCTGCAAGCGAGTTCAAATGAACTGTTTAACTCTTTTAACCCTGTGCTCGAAAAGGATTGAGTTACTTTTAACTCTTTTCACTAGTTTAACTCCCTGCGCAAAAAGGGTCCCTAGACAATTTTTTCCAACTTTAACTTATTTCATTGAAGTTCTAATTTTGCTTGAATCTCGACAGGTACCGGTTATAACAAAGCTCTTCGTTTGCGTACTTGTCGCTGGTCCCGTTTAAGGCAGCCGTACACTTAGTTAGCTGTTTGAGATTGGTAAATATATTTGGTAAATTATTAACTGTTATTAATTCGTTCGTTCGTTTTTGTTTAATAATTGTTGTCAATCGCTCAGTTTGCGGAACAGGACACGCAACCTCTTCTTGAATTGGCTCCAGCCAAGAGAAATAAACTAATTTCTTTCTTATCTTTATTGGATTAATGAAAGGAAGCAAACATTTGACTGACCATTGACAGTGGATTTACACCAAATGTAAATAAACTTTAATTAACCTATTTAGAATTTATTCCTGAATAAAATTTGGGTAACTTGGGCGATTTCGTTGCACCAAGTTAAATTGTTTTATCTGAACAACCTGTGAAATGAATATAATAAGAATAAGTAGTTTAATTTATTCCGATTTTACTTAGTCGTAGTCTAAAAAATCAATAACAGGCTAAAGATTAATCAATTAATTAATATTTAATAATAATAATAGGTCAGAATAATCTGAATTTATAGGTATTCTGACAGATATAGGTAATTTTGTGTTTTATTTGACATTTCGACGTTTCAAGAAATGTGTCCCTGTTTCGATTTTTTCTTTGCTTAAAAATTTCAATTACAATTAATTAATTTAATTTAATTTAATCAATTTAAATTTAAATCAATTTAAATCAATTTAATTAATTCAATTAAAAATTACAAATTTCTGCTCAAAACTTTTTCTTCGAACAATTCTGTTCAACAGAGATTTTTGAAGAGTACTTGAACATTTTTAAATAAAATTATTAAATTTATGTGTTTTATCAATCACTCTCACTTAGAGTTGTTCGGGGGCTGGATTTCGGGCCGGCCCCCGGGGGCTGGCCCCGGGGGCCGGCCCCCAACCGGCCCAGCCCTTCCAAAAATTGGGGGCCAGCCCGTGGCCCAGCCCCCAACTTTGGGGGCCGGCCCCCACAGCGGTCCCGGGGGCCGTCCTTGCGGACGGCCCCCGGAACGGCGGCCCCCAAACCATTCTAAGCTTGACATTTTTGTATATATAAACGATTTGTATTGCTCCACTTAAAACATGCATTTTAATACACAGCTGGCTACTATGTACATCAGGACGAATACCCGATGTCTGCACGCCTTCTTGCACTTTACTCTAACGCATAATAATATACACAAAGTTTTTCTTAATGTTTCTGTAACTTTTCTCTATACGTATGGTCTTGAATGCCTGGCTGCTGTTTACAGTTTAGTAAGCTTGCTGTCATGTCGTCTTATCTCGAGTATAACTGAGTCGAGTAAACGACGATCACGTTGGAAATAAGCATGGTTTAGTTGAAATCTGCTTCATTTTTTAGTCAGCCTTTTGCGAACTGCAGGGTGACGTCTTTGTGGCCTTTTCAAGAACGGGTAGAGTAGAGTTAAAATTAACTCGATCCTTTTCAAGAAAGAGTTAAAAGAGTTAATTTTAACCCTAAGAGTAAGAGAGTTAAAATTTTTAACCCTGCGTGGTTTCTTGAAAAGAGTTAAAATTAACTCGCTTTAATCCTGCCCTGTTCAAGAATCGCTGGAAGAGTTAAAAATTTGCGGAGTTATTTTTAACTCTATCCATTTCATGAAAGTTAAAATTAACTCTGCTTAACTCTCTCTGAGCTTTTTCCATTGAAATTTAACCCCAGGCAAAACACGTGGGTTAAGCAGAGTTAAAATTAACCCGTTTCAAGATTATTTGTTTTTATTTGTTTTATTTGTTTGTATTAATTATACATTTTTTCTTAAGATAGGAAATGAAAACAATGTCTGTCAACCAAAAACAACGCTTTCACAGTGCCGGGGGCCGCCTGGGGCCGTCCACGCGGACGGCCCCGGGGGCTGGTTGGGGGCCGGGCCCCCGGGGCTGGCCCCCATAGTAGTGGCCGACCCCCGTCCCGCCCCCCAAAATTCGGGGGGTGGCGGCCCGGCCCCCTTTTTTTTTTAACGAATCGAGGACAACTCTACTCTCAGTGCACTTATATGTAAATTATTTATTATATAAAAAAATAGGATAATGATCAGTAAGAAAGGAATATTTGTAAATTATTTTAAACCTTAGAAAAGAACAAGTTTTCAATTCAATTTGAGCATTCTGGTACTGATTATTTAGTGTATTTTGGTGTATTTGTGTCTTATGCAATGCGATTTAATGCAGTTTTGTCACAGCAAATTACGAATGTCTATATATGTCCGAAAACCGAAAATTGTGAATTTAAATTGTATTCTTCTGAGTTTTGCAGTGTGGTTCCCGGAGGATTACATAATACATTGAGACTTCCGATAATTAAATATCCTTTGGCACAGGCACGGGTGAACCAACTTCAATCAGAACACCATCACGATTGGTGATGTAATTTGCATGGCGTCATGTGTGTAATGAACAGATGCTCCAGGTCTTCCGATTCGTACCCACCCAAAGAGGAGGCATTTGGTGTCTGTACTGGCTAAGAATTCTAAAGTGGCCATTACAGCGTAGTTGGGCCACGGTTTATCTGATTTGCCTCGGGAGGGTTCCCTACCTATATTTAGTTCATCTCTTCTTACAACACTGTTCCCTGTATGCCGTTAGTCTGTTTACAAGTTTCTTGCAAGATCTCTCAATCCGTGCCGACGCAGGACGGCATAACTTAGGAGTAGTGTTGATTCAGTAGCCGATTTTAGTTTCAGTTTAAGTTTCAGTCGGTGGTTCGAAATAATTTCAGTTTCAGTTTCAGTCGGCGAACCAAAATAGTTTCAGTTTCAGTCGGCAACGTAAAATAATTTGTTTTAGTTTCAGTTCGCTTTAAAAACAACGGTTTTCAGCTCTCTGATTTAATATAAAGCATAATTTCATGTTTATTCAGCCTCTCTTATAGCAATGTTAACAGAATCGAAGATCAAAACCTTAAAAATTTCAAGATTTCAGTCCGAGTTTAAGTCTTTTACCCAATATAGTTTCAGTTTCAGTCGGCTGCCTAAAAATGTTTGTTTCAGTTTCAGTTTCAGGTCTCTTCTCAAAAAGTTTCAGTTTCAGATTCTGAAACCTGTACAAACTGAAACCTAGTTTCAGTTTCAGTTTCAGTGACTGAAACAACATCACTACTTAGGAGCTCTCCAGTGAGTGAGTGCTATGACTATGACTTAAATAAAATTAACACTCAATCCTTTATTCACAAATAAGCACAGTTTACCTCACGATTAAACAAATAACAACATCATATAATACAACTAAAACAAAGTAAAGTATTGATAACATTAAGATTTAAAAATTGACGAATCTTTAAAAACATATAGTACACCAAATATAATTAGGTACTAAAACAACTGTACTGAACAAAACTTGGCTTACAAAAATAACACTGTCATTTCAATGCCAATTAAAAGCTTTAGCCTAAATGCTAATACAATTAAAAGCACAGAATCGGCGCGAAAACAGGAAAACAAGTGTACATCTTAGATGAAAATCTTCGAGAAATTATGCATCCATGAAACCACGAGACTCAATCAACTTAATTAATCTACAATTAACACAAGAAGAGTAACCTTCAAATAACTTCCTTTCATTACTTTGAGTAACCGTGTTCTGATTCAGAATTCTTGTCTTTTAGCGAAACCCCCTACCACATGTGGATAATTTGTTAGTTAATAAGTTACAAGCTGAATAAACATGAAATTATGCTTTATATTAAATCAGAGAGCTGAAAACCGTTGTTTTTAAAGCGAACTGAAACTAAAACAAATTATTTTACGTTGCCGACTGAAACTGAAACTATTTTGGTTCGCCGACTGAAACTGAAACTGAAATTATTTCGAACCACCGACTGAAACTTAAACTGAAACTAAAATCGGCTACTGAATCAACACTACTCCTAAGTTATGCCGTCCTGCGTCGGCACGGATTGAAGATCTGCACGAAACTTGTAAACAGACTAACGGCATACAGGGAACAGTGTTGTAAGAAGAGATGAACTAAATATAGGTAGGGAACCCTCCCGAGGCAAATCAGATAAACCGTGGCCCAACTACGCTGTAATGGCCACTTTAGAATTCTTAGCCAGTACAGACACCAAATGCCTCCTCTTTGGGTGGGTACGAATCGGAAGACCTGGAGCATCTGTTCATTACACACATGACGCCATGCAAATTACATCACCAATCGTGATGGTGTTCTGATTGAAGTTGGTTCACCCGTGCCTGTGCCAAAGGATATTTAATTATCGGAAGTCTCAATGTATTATGTAATCCTCCGGGAACCACACTGCAAAACTCAGAAGAATACAATTTAAATTCATAATTTTCGGTTTTCGGACATATATAGACATTCGTAATTTGCTGTGACAAAACTGCATTAAATCGCATTGCATAAGACACAAATACACCAAAATACACTAAATAATCAGTACCAGAATGCTCAGGAGAATTGAAAACTTGTTCTTTTTCCAGTCTCTAAGGTTTAAAATAATTTACAAATATTCCTTTCCTTACTGATCATTATCCTATTTATTTAATGAATTAATAAATAATTTACATTAAGTGCACTGAGAGTAGAGTTGTCCTCGATTCGTTAAAAAGGGGGCTGGGCCGGCCCCGACCCCCCGAATTTTGGGGGCTGGGCCGGGGGCTCGGCCACTACTATGGGGGCCAGCCCCGGGGGCCCGGCCCCCAACCAGCCCCCGGGGCCGTCCGCGTGGACGGCCCCCAGGCGGCCCCCGGCACTGTGAAAGCGTGCTTTTTTTGGAAGAACCGTTGCAGACATTGTTTTCATTTCCTATCTTAAGAAAAATGTATAATTAATACAAACAAATAAAACAAATAAAAACAAATAATCTTGAAACGGGTTAATTTTAACTCTGCTTAACCCACGTGTTTTGACTGGGGTTAAATTACAATGGAAAAAGCTTAGAGAGAGTTAAGCAGAGTTAATTTTAACCCTTTCATGAAATGGATAGAGTTAAAAATAACTCCGCATATTTTTAACTCTTCCAGCGATTCTTGAACAGGGCAGGGTTAAAGCGAGTTAATTTTAACTCTTTTCAAGAAACCACGCAGGGTTAATAATTTTAACTCTCTTTTACTCGTAGGGTTAAAATTAACTCTTTTAACTCTTTCTTGAAAAGGATCGAGTTAATTTTAACTCTACTCTACCCTTTCTTGAAAAGGCCACAAGACGTCACCCTGCAGTTCGCAAAAGGCTGACTAAAATGAAGCAGATTTCAACTAAACCATGCTTATTTCCAATGTGATCGTCGTTTACTCGACTCAGTTATACTCGAGATAAGACGACATGACAGCAAGCTTACTAAACTGTAAACAGCAGCCAGGCATTCAAGACCATACGTATAGAGAAAAGTTACAGAAACATTAAGAAAAACTTTGTGTATATTATTATGCGTTAGAGTAAAGTGCAAGAAGGCGTGCAGACATCGGGTATTCGTCCTGATGGACATAGTAGCCAGCTGTGTATTAAATGCATGTTTTAAGTGGAGCAATACAAATCGTTTATATATACAAAAATGTCAAGCTTAGAATGGTTTGGGGGCCGGGGGCCGTTCCGGGGGCCGTCCGCACGGACGGCCCCCGGGACCGCTGTGGGGGCCGGCCCCCAAAGTTGGGGGCTGGGCCACGGGCTGGCCCCCAATTTTTGGAAGGGGGCTGGGCCGGTTGGGGGCCGGCCCCCGGGGCCAGCCCCCCGGGGGCCGGCCCGAAATCCAGCCCCCGAACAACTCTAAGTGAGAGTGATTGATAAAACACATAAATTTAATAATTTTATTTAAAATGTTCAAGTACTCTTCCAAAGTCTCTGTTGAACAGAATTGTTCGAAGAAAAAGTTTTGAGCAGAAATTTGTAATTTTTAATTGAATTAATTAAATTGATTTAAATTGATTTAAATTTAAATTGATTAAATTAAATTAAATTAATTAATTGTAATTGAAATTTTTAAGCAAAGAAAAAATCGAAACAGGGCACACATTTCTCTGAAACGTCGAAATGTCAAATAAAACACAAAATTACCTATATCTGTCAGAATACCTATAAATTCAGATTATTCTGACCTATTATTATTATTAAATATTAATTAATTGATTAATCTTAAATCCTGTTATTCAGATTTTATTCTTAGTTCAAGGTAGGACTACGACTAAGTAAAATCGGAATAAATTAAACTACTTATTCTTATTATATTCATTTCACAGGTTGTTCAGATAAAACAATTTAACTTGGTGCAACGAAATCTGCCCAAGTTACCCAAATTTTATTCAGGAATAAATTCTAAATAGGTTAATTAAAGTTTATTTACATTTGGTGTAAATCCACTGTCAATGGTCAGTCAAATGTTTGCTTCCTTTCATTAATCCAATAAAGATAAGAAAGAAATTAGTTTATTTCTCTTGGCTGGAGCCAATTCAAGAAGAGGTTGCGTGTCCTGTTCCGCAAACTGAGCGATTGACAACAATTATTAAACAAAAACGAACGAACGAATTAATAACAGTTAATAATTTACCAAATATATTTACCAATCTCAAACAGCTAACTAAGTGTACGGCTGCCTTAAACGGGACCAGCGACAAGTACGCAAACGAAGAGCTTTGTTATAACCGGTACCTGTCGAGATTCAAGCAAAATTAGAACTTCAATGAAATAAGTTAAAGTTGGAAAAAATTGTCTAGGGACCCTTTTGCGCAGGGAGTTAAACTAGTGAAAAGAGTTAAAAGTAACTCAATCCTTTTCGAGCACAGGGTTAAAAGAGTTAAACAGTTCATTTGAACTCGCTTGCAGGGTTAAACGAGTTTGAAAATTTTAACTCTACTCTTTTAAGTCGGTCACGAAAAGGCCCTAGGAAAGAACGCCAGCAGAACACTCCTTAAGACAAAATTTATTGTTAATTTTTTAGTTTTCCTTTTTACTTCTTTAAGATCTTTTGTTTCTCACCATCAAACTACGTACTCTGCATAAGTTCTAGTTTAAATTGGTGCAACGAAATCTGCCCAAGTTACCCAAATTTTATTCATGAATAAATTCTAAATAGGTTAATTAAAGTTTATTTACATTTGGTGTAAATCCACTGTCAATGGTCAGCCAAATGTTTGCTTCCTTTGATTGATTCAAGAAATATATATATATACACATATATATATATAAGAAAAATTAATTTGTTTCTCTTGGCTGGAGCCAATTCAAGAAGAGGTTGCGTGTCCTGTTCCGAAAACTGTGCGATTGACAACAATTATTAAACAAAAACGAACGGACGAATTAATAGCATGTAACAATTTACCAAATATATTATGAATATCAAAGAGCCAACCGTTTAGTAAACGGCAGCCTTAGACGGGACCATCGACAAGTACGAAAACGAAGATCATTGCCACAACCGGGGACCTGTCGAGATTCAGGCAAAATTAGAACGATAATGAAATAAGTTAAAGTTGGAAAAAATTGTCTAGGAAACAAACGCCAGCAGAAACACTCCCGAAGACAAAATTTATTGCTAAATTTTTAGTTTTCCTTTTTAACTTCTTTAACTTTAACTAACGATCTTTTAACTTTTAATCTTATCTTTCTTTAACTTAAGATCTTTTATTTCTCATCATCAAACTACGTACACTGTAGGTAGGCAGAACTTCTAAAGTAGTCTAAAGTAGCCTTTCTACGGTTTACGCGTATTGGTTGGGAGGTGTTTCTATTTCTAACGCACCTGGACTACAAGCCTGGAAACCTGCCTGACATACTAACCAAATCTGTGATTCCTTTGTTCAGGATTTTCTTTACAAACCAACACAATAGACATTTGATGCTACAATGGATGCCTCAGGCCCTCAGCCCATTGGTGTCTGTTACACAAAACAAGTTTCATTATTTCCTTCATTACTGCCAAAGGGATATCAATAATCCGTTGTAATCTTTTAATCAAATGTAGTATGGAGTTAAACATCCTGAAACAATTTAGTGAGATGAGGTATAGGTTGTCTGTAACAAAAAGTGTGGAAACTTTAAACTTGTTCAACATGCTTATGTTCAATTTTTTGGAAGGATCAATTGTTAACGACTATAAAATAAACTGCTCAGTCCATTAGCTGTACCAGGAGTGAATAATTGGACTATTATTAAGAAGAAGAGTATATAAGCCACTAGGTGTTCTTTTCTTTCCTGCATTGCGTAACGGTGCTCTACGACCACAATACGCGAATGTTTCCCTGTTCGGGGGGTCGTCAACAGGCAATCAAAATGAAGAAATCTATCTCTCTGTTTGGGGAGGGGGTATAGCAAAGGACTACGGTAGTTTCAGCTTCTTTCCAAAAGGGACCCCGTTTGGGGGGCGGGGGTTGAGGGGGGGGGGGGTCGCCGACGGCTAATAGGAACCAACTAAGCTTAGTGTGTTTGAGCGATCCCATCTCAAACGGGGACCACTTTCGGCAACCTCGCCTCCACCCCCTCACCAAACGGAGGGAGGTATGCTTGTCGACTCCCCGCCCAACGGGGGAACATTCGCGTATTGTGGTTGGAGCACCGTTACGCAGTGCCAAGAAGAGGAGCCCTCTAGTGACTATTCTTCTTCTAATACATAGAGAAAAATCACGGAATATATGAAAATAATTTATTATAATAATTAATGATTTTAACATGTTTTTTATACTCTAATGTTTTAGTTTTTCAACCTGCGATGTTATAGTTAATAACATGGAAGCAGGTTATTTACTGTTGCCTAAACAAATGGCTGTATTGCCAAAATGGATTAACATCTGTGGTGGAAATAGTGTCCATTAAATATGGTTTCTCATGCAATAAGTTGTTTAATTTTACTTTTTATTGGCCACAACGTTGCTGGACTTCAAATGGGTAATATACGGTTGTACAGTTTTAATCATATTAAGCATTTAAACTATTGCGTACAGAATAAGGAGTTAATCGAAGGCGGCACTCACATCCAGCTACAGCTATTCGCTTATTTCAGTTTAAGGAAAAGAAAGAAAGAAAGAAAGAAAGAAAAGAAAAAGAAATGAAAGAAAAAGAAAGAAATTTTGTCCTCTGAATAATTTTAAACTTTGCCATCAATTAAACAGCTGTCACTTCCAGTTACATCAACCTTTGACTTAACTTAACTTTGCCCAGCTTAGGTTACTTCTTTGAGGACACCCTTATTTTCTCAAGTTAGCAACAACTTAAGGCTCAACTCTTTTAACGCATCAAACAGACCGAGGCATAGACTTGACCTTTGAGTGTAACTTTATCCCTTTGTCTGTCAATCATTTTTAATGGACAAGCAAGAAAGTGGAAGAAATAGGAAGAAAGAAAGAAATGAAATGAAAGAATGAAAATAAAAGCCAAAGAAAGAAATAAAAGAAAGAAAGAAAGAAATTTTATACTGAAATATTGAAATACTGTACTTATGCCTATTTAACTTCTGCCTACTGTTTGAAGTTACCGCTTTGCGATAACAAAACTACAAACTGTCCTTCTGCCTACAAATCAAAACTGCAAATTTAACTTGTGCCTACAATTTGACCTTTACTAATCAAAACTGTCCTTCTGCCTACAAATGCCTACCGTATTACTTAGATCTTTTACAAACAAAATAACAAAGATTTTTGTCAAAGTAACAAGAAAGTTTAGGTATCAAGGAATCAAAGTGAAGGTCCTTTTCAAGAAAGAGTAGGATAGAGTAGAGTTGAGGGATCTTTTCCACAATCCCCCCCTCAATACGAACTGGATGGATTGTGGGTTATTGGGTGATCCAAATCCGTTTATATTTTGGGAAGGTGCTACCTGAGGCTCAGCAATTTCAAAAATTTCAATAATTTTAAATTTTTTAAAATTTTAAAATTTTTTAAATTTCAAAATTTTTGAATTTTTTTAAAATTTTCTAATAGATTCGATGATGCTGAGCATTTTTCCTTCTTGTAGCAGCATCTGAAAATGCTTCCTGCGATCTCTACAGCTGTTCTAACTGTAAAGATCAAAGGAAAACGCCGCCTGTATACAGCAGTAATCGTGTGCCTATTGTTGGCGGTAATTTCCTTTGATCTTTACAGTTAGAGCAGCTGTAGAGATCGCAGGAAGCATTTTCAGATGTTGCTGCAAGAAGGAAACATGTTCAGCATCATCGAATCTATTAGAAAATTTTAAAAAAATTCAAAAATTTTGAAATTTAAAAAATTTTAAAATTTTAAAAAATTTAAAATTATTGAAATTTTTGAAATTACTGAGCCTCACGTAGCACCTTCCCAAAATATAAACGGATTTGGATCACCCAATAACCCACAATCCAACCAGTTCGTATTGAGGGGGGATTGTGGAAAAGATCCGAGTTGAGTAGGGTAGAGTAGAATTGAGTAGAGTAGAGTAGAATTAAAATTAACTCTTTTCATGAAACCTTGTACTTAATTTTAACTCTACGTGTTTTAACTCTGTTTAACTCTGCTGGGTTAAAAACTAGAAACTTAGTTTAGTTGTATTCATTCATTCAGATATGAACCAGTTTCTGTAAGGTTCGACCAGGTAAGTGAGGTATGGTAAGTGGTAAGTATACTTGCTGGCAATCTATGGTTTCAATGGCACTACTTATGTCTCAGTCACCCTCAGTAACTAGGAGTGAAATTTGTGGTTTTTAGTAATAAACTCGTACACAAAAAACGAAGGTCCAAAATTGATTGCATAGTTATTGAGGACTATAGATCCTATCCTCATGGTAAGTCTATTTTTCGACCTTCATGGATTTCGCCCATTTTCACATATTTTGGAGGCTATGACAGTAGAATAATAATGACGCAATCCGCATCTCAAAATTCCTTTCGTAGCGTTCTGAGCAGGACTCCAAAGTTGGGGGTTCCAACCAGTCTTCCGTCCCTCCTACCCAGCACCACTCTAACTCACATTGTGCACGTTCTGCTGCATGCAGCACATCCATGTTTTAAAAAACATAATTATGGCATAAATGCCAACAAAGTCACGGCAAACAAAGCATATATAACTTTATGAGTTGAAAAGATCAGGTCAATATCCTTTCGCATTAATCGGCTATGGTGGTCTGAAATTGACTTAATCGCTGTTTTGGCTCAAAATTGACGATTTTGTAACTTTGAAGGGCCAATTGAACTACTTTCCCCCTGGATTCAGATGCTAGTCTTTTTAGCATTATAATAGGATCTATAGTCCTCAATAACTATGCAATCAAATTTGGACCTTCGTTTTTTGTGTACGAGTTTATTACTAAAAACCACAAATTTCACTCCTAGTTACTGAGGGTGACTGAGACATAAGTAGTGCCATTGAAACCATAGGTTGCCAGCAAGTATGCTCTGTTTGCCGTGAATTTGTTGGTATTTATGCCATAATTATGTTTTTTAAAACATGGATGTGCTGCATGCAGCAAAACGTGCACAATGTGAGTTAGAGTGGTGCTGGGTAGGAGGGACGGAAGACTGGCTGGAACCCCCAACTTTGGAGTTCTGCTCATTACGCTACGAAAGGAATTTTGAGATGCGGATTGCGCCATTATTAGTCTACTGTCATAGCCTCCAAAATATGTGAAAATGGGCGAAATCCATGAAGGTCGAAAAATAGACTTACCACATGGGGTCCTGTTTGGTCGAACCGTACAGAAAGCGGCTCATATAAAGATGACTTCTTAACTACAACTAACGCATGAGTAATAATGGTTCAAAGTTGATATTTCCCAACGGAATCACCACCTTAAACCATGCTATTTTCTGACTATGTGTTAGAAAATTTGTCCACTTGTGTTTGTTTGCTTGTTTTCTGTTTATTTCTTTATTTATTTCTCTACAGTTTCTGTTTATTTTGGTAGTGTGCGTTGTTATTGGCTATGACAGTTATTGACTATGTAATGAGTATTCAGTTATGTAAGCAGTGTAGCAATAGTTATGGCTTGTTGATTAAATTGTTGACAATTGAACATAGTTTTATATCTAACCGACAGGATTACGGTATTTGTAGGCAGAAGGACAGTTTTCACTTTTTCCAGACTAATATGTAGGCATAAGTACAGTCTTGAAATTTGGAGGATTAGTGTAGGCATAAGTACAGTTTTGAGTTTTGTCACAGAGTAGGCAGAAGTTAAATAGGCATAAGTACAGGACACGGCGAATAGCTATAGAAGGTTTTCTTTCGTATAGTTCCTAAATACTACGCAAAAATGTTTCTCCTTCCTTAAAGCAGTGTAAAGTACTGGTAGCGCGATTTAAGATATTTCGTCGGCTCAGGATTTTGTTAGGCTTGTGGCGCAGTGACATGCCATGGATCCATAAGCTGAGGGTATGCGTTCTCTTGACTAGAACGAATGAGATCTACTGACCCTTAGCGTCAACAGAAACGAGAGGGGGCAAAACCGACATTCATAAATTTGAACCGTTCAAAATTTTCGTAACTTTGCTTTTGCTTTTGCTATGCAAGTGAACAGTGCCCCTACTGCGTTGCCATAAGAGAGTAACCTGTATAATATTGTGAAGAAATAATGAAAAACGCCTGCCTGCAGTCACTAGGCCTTAGTCCGAAACAGGAGAGAGCCAATGGGCGCTGCATAATATTTTATTATTGTAGAATAATAACAATAGTATACTGTACAATATTGTATATGCTACGATTTGTAGATAGCTGTCCTAATGTATCACCATCCATGCCCTACTGTCAAACTACAGTTTCTGGTGGAGCTTATTTTCAACAAGCCAAGGAATTGTGCATGAGCTACGGCATGAGGTTACCAATTTTGTCACCCGGAGATCAAACAATCTTGAACCAGATAACACCGTACGTTGAGAGCTTTTATGTTTTATGCGTTGATAACTGTATTGCCAAAGATTGCACTAAGTTAAGGTGGTGATTCCTTTTGGGCACATATTGTTATTTGGCGGCGTAAATCAAGATGAAATTTGCTGAAACTTTCCGAAATATGTTCTTTTAGCGTACTAACACCCTCCGCGCAATCCCGTTTCAAAAATTCGAGATTTCCGGTCAGAGTGGTTTTTCCCAATTTCCGAACGTTTGGCAGCTGCTATACAGTTATGACTATATTCATTCGAAAGATCTCACTGAGCTTCACATTTTTGCTTTTTAAAGCAAGTTTATAGCTTTTCTCTACCGTGAGATATAGCCGATTTTCTTGTTTTGGCGTCAAAAACCGGTCATTTTTGCAGAAATCAAATAATCCAACATTTCTTGAACTACGCAAGCCGTAAAATCAAACTAAGGGCGTCGCTCTGAAGGTCTCACAGGGACAAATTATCCGACGCATGATCGTCTTCCAACTGCTATCCTGTAGGCTGCTATCATAAAAAATGTAGTTTTTGCAAAAACGCGACCAATGTTTTTCCAAAGATTGTGGAGCATTCACCATGCAAGCTGGAAGGCTGCTACTGAACAAATGTGTTCTGCACAAATATACCCAGGGACGATTTTTTAGTTCCTCCGATTGCTGCTTTCTAGCTAAAGTAATCGCTTGACAAATTTGGAAAAAGTAGGAAAATACAGATTACGCACACATTTCAGCTTATTTCTCTATAACGAAGAGCGATTTCACAATAAATAAAAAATCGTCCCCAGCTATTTGATGGAGGTATCGAATGATGTAACCGATGTCTCGCGAAAAAATTTACTTGAGTCTGCAAAAATTCTGGAAAATTATACTTCTTCTAAAATGTGTTAAAAATATTTTAGAAAAGCAACTTTAGTTTCGTGGATTGCATTAAAAAGAGAAAACATCTAGCTACATTTTGATATAAAAATGGCTTCTTAACTCCAAGTAATGAATGAGGAATAATGGTGCAAACTTTATGTGACCAAAGGGAATCACCACCTTAAGATTATGCTAATGTTAGCCTAAAAGTTGTAAAATCTTTGGTAGTTTAGACAGGTTCAATTGATTTTATCGTCGAAAAGGCTTAATGCAACCTAACCTTTACAGGAAGCCTGTTGCATTTATTGTGAATGCATGGGACGTTATTGGTCTTGGCGACGGACTGCTGTGGTGGGCCGATGGTACACGGCGAAATGATATGAATCCTATTTATCCTCACCGAGAAGTTTACGGCCCAGCCTGTAATGTTGTCGACTTAACGTCCAGACGAACTATTGAAATTTTGTGCTCTACCAAAAGAAACCTAATTGTTTGCCAGAAAGGTACAAGTATAGAGCTTTACCTAAATTTGTTTCTGCAGCTACTTAAAACTACTCCTTACTAAAACATGTTTCTGCAAATATGGCGTGATTAATTGCTTGCATTATTTTGCTTTTCATAAAGGCACAAAGTTCAAATATGAGGAGGCAAATTTTGAGTTGCGAATTTGGGATTTGGCGGGAATTTGGGATGTTATTGGTGCAGTTGAACATTGTTGGAATGAAATTGTTGAATTGCTGTGACCGCGTGCTTGGATATTAGCTCAAGGAAGAGCTCTGTTTTGGTAAATTCAGAAAAACACTTAAAGGTAGACGTATGGACTGAAATTGCAAACAAAACGGATGCAAACTATTATATATATATATATATATATATATATATATATATATATATATATACGTTTAGTGGTATCTTTTGTAGAGTTTATTTTTAGGGGTTGATCCAATAACTGCATACCTTGACAAGACTCCCGATGGTGCCTACTGCTCTCCAGGGAAAGCAATGTCGAATGAAGTGGCAAACAAATACCTTTGGCAAGGATCCAAAGCAAAGTGCCCAGGTAATTCGAAGCAAGACTCTTTTCCTAGACATGAAACACCTTATTATTGCTGTGATTAAATAGGAGGAAAAATACGCCACTTTGTGACTTGAGCTCTCACTTTTGCAAATGCTCGCTGCTCATGCAGTGACTTGGCGTGAAGGTATCATTTATTGCTACGGTGTGAAAATCTTGTCCACTGCCTTAGTGATTCTGTTAATGATAAAATACTGATTTGAAACAAATGCATTCGCCTAAGTATTGATGATAAATTAATTGGGTGAAAGAGACCATTGAATGTGGACTATTTGACCACGAAAATCAAAGCTGTTGGGGTTTGCATCAATTTTAATATTTAGTTGAAGATTTGCAGGTTAATTTAATCAGGTGTCAACAAGTTTTTTGAAACACTTGATGAAAAATTGTCATTTTATAAGTTACTTAAAATGCTACTTAAAGCTATGGACTTATACTTTTCATGATTTGCAAATGCTCGAAATCCATTTTTTGCGTGAAACAAATCTTCTTTTTTGTGATTGAAGTTGTAATTTTGGAATTAAATGTAAAGAAGTTTTGGCGGTATATCAGATCATTCATAACAATATCATGCACATCAAACAGGGTCATATAATGCCGGTTATTGAATATCCGAACTGGATCTTTTTTCTTCGTGTTTTGTTATACACTTTTGAATATGGATTTAACGGTTAGTGGGACGATTAGCCCAAATTCAGATTAACCAAATTATTATCGTTAAGATTACCTGAAACTAGTTTAACCAAATATTAAAGATTGACCAAAATTGTTTAGCCCAAATTATTCGATTAACCGAAATTGATGTTGTCTGAAAATTCAGACAAGCCAAAATTCAAGATTAGCCAAAATTCATGGTTTAGCCCAAGTGAGAAAATGAAGTCAGCAAGACTTTAGCTTTAATCGTCAGACAACTCTTATAGTGCAAAATTGCACTTCCTTCCTTTTATAGTCAACTAAATCCCTTTTCGGGGGTGATTAGAAGTGGGTTAAATTTGAGGGGTTTTGTGGACTACGAAAAGAAGTGCGGTACTTTTAATACAAAGATTAATTACGTAATCACTGTTACATTAATGTCAACACTTAATTACAATTATGACAGAAAACTGGCCACTTAATTTCAAATTACACTGCGTATTCATTATGATATAGGTTACAACAACAGTAATTTAAGATAAGAGTTACGTAAACATTCTAATATGTAGTGTGGGCTACAAATGACGTAATCTATATAGGTTACAGTAGGAAAGTACTTAGTTAACAGTTAATTCAATAACATGGAATTGTAACAGAACATTAAAAGGTTTTTTAAAGTTTTAATATGTGAATGTTTTAAATAGAGAGTTGTATAATGTTTTTGAATAATAATTTTGTTTGAAATTACCCCTTTTTGACCCTTTACATGGAAATATATACCGCCCTTGTCAATTAATTGTCCGAGAGTTAAGGGGCGGCCGCCTTCCGGTTTTAGCTGCCGAGGTGCGTTCATCACATGGACGGTGATGGACAAATCTCCAGCCTTGCTACTCGCCTCGGGTAATTATGAAGACAAATATTCGGTGTCAGCCAATCACCCTTCCCCAACAGTCAAAGTTTAAAATTATTGGCTGACACTACTCTGTGGGATATTGCCCATCGAGGCACTGACAGTTGCGCAAGAGCGCAGCACTAAATTGAAGTTGGTGTTATTTTCACAGTTGTGTTGCAAAAGTATACTTTATATGATGAAACTATTCAACTTTGAGCGATTTTGACATTTGTCTTATTCATGAACGGTAAAGATGATTTCTTTTTGGGCTAGCTACCCCACTAGCACAAAGTGTATAAAGGGAGAGAAAGCGTAGCCTTTCGGCAATTGGTTGATAGTGTTTTTAGGTGCGGGGTGTCCTGTTGGGCGAGCGGGTAGTAAAGTGGTTTAGGTGTAGTTTTGGGGAGAGGGTAACTCCCTCCCAAGGTCCTCTGCTTTTCTTATTTTATATTGTGTTCATGCTCACTCTAGTTGAATTTGGTCCGTCCTTGTACTTTGTATTCAGGAAGTAAATAGTCCAGCGGTTATTTTATCTATAGAATAGGCAACGGTCGCTTAGGGCTAACTTTAATGCTCACGTCAATACTCGCTTTCCCTTTTCTCTCTAATTAGATTAAAGCCTAGGCATCACACACTGAGCTTGAATCTGACAATCTTTATTGAGATTCAGTAAAGCAGTTTATCATAGAGGGTACACGCTAACCCTCACAGCTCCTAACCGGTGCACATCCAATTGGAGTGGGGTGTGTGGAAAAAATATATACCGGAAGGGTTAGTTGAAGAAGCTAAAGCGTAAGTACTAAAATATTAGATTTCGATTCTTTTTCAGAGAAATGCGAACCAAATCCTGCTGTCTCTCACTCAACCGTGACTGGCAGTCGGACTGGACAATTGTATACCGGTGATACGATCACCTATAAATGTGATGCGGAATACAAGATGTTTGGGTCCGCTGTATTGACTTGTGATGATCAGGGAAAGTGGCCAGCGGCTCCAACGTGCAAAAGTTGGTTTGAGATAATGATTGTGTAATGTCGGAAGGAAATGCATAGCTTGTACTGATGAAGATTGATTCTAGCTGGCAGAATTAGATTCAATAAAGAGAGGGATTTACATCAAGAAAATGAGGTAAACGCGGGCCAGCAGGCGGATCCACGAAGGATACAAGGATACAGCGCCCATTGGCTCTCTCCTGTTCTGACTAAGCTTAGTGACTGCAGGCAGGCGTTAATCGAAGACACTAGGATTTTGATTTTCATCAAACTGTCAAGTCGATGCAATTTCTTTCATGGTTTTTTCCAAATTTTGATAACATTTCAGAGGTCTGTGACATGCCTGTATCCGTTGCACACTCTAGCAGTGCACCCAGTCGCAATGATGAATTGGTGGAGGGCGATTCCTTTACATTCGCGTGCGATGCAAGCTATCAAATGGTTGGAAAGGATACAATAATCTGTGACCACAATGGTGCATGGTCTACTGCACCGGTTTGCAAAAGTATGACCAACTATTGTGTGTTTATCTTGGCGCTGTGGGAAGCAAATGTTCTTAGTGGAACCTCTTACAAATTACATCATGAAAAAACCAAATTTAATGATGCTTTTTAAAGAGAATAATATTCTATCCGTATCTTTGCGCTGTCTAATACAAGGACTTTTTTTAGAAATATGTGAAACTCCTCCAACTGTTAAATATTCCAAGAGTACACCAAGTTCAGCAGATGCTTTGCTTGAAGATGACTTCATAACATATGAATGTATTGCCAGTTATTATCTATTTGGACCTGGCGTGACTACTTGTGATTCTGACGGCCAGTGGTCACAACCACCTGTTTGCAAAAGTTTGTAATTTGAAGTATTTATTAATATTCTGAATTTGCTTTTTCAACTAAACGTTGTTAAGGCTTATGAAAGAGCTCTGCAAATGAGAAAGGAATGGAGATTATAGAATAGATTATAGAAAGAGTAGCGCAAGTATACAACTTTTGTGAGGATGAAAAACATAGTGTTAGTCCCATTTTGATAGTATACCATGTGCGGCAAAGATTTGGCATTGATTGCACTAAATTATGGCAACCTTCCGACAACGACTTCTGACCAATTTTTTGGGCAGTCGCAATGCTGCATCGTTCTTTGTGAAAGATGGTGCACCCAAAAATATGCCACTTTGCTTACGGCCATTAAAACATTAAAAGTGAGTATTTAAGTCGCCATTGTGTTATTTACTAAAATTCACAACAATTTAAAGAGTGAATATACCTAAGTATTTGCGACTTCGAGTCTTGAGAAAATACGGGTTGCTTTGCTTTGCCTGTAGAAATTTGCGACAACCCTCCTATAGTCGATCACTCTACCTTCATTGCTAGCCGCGATGGCGTATTGGTGGAAGGAGATAAAATCACATTCAACTGCATGGAGGGATACTTCGCTGTTGGAAATACCAGTATATCATGCGATACTCAAGGAATTTGGTCTGCCCATCCTCAGTGTAAAAGTATTAAAACTGACTTAGTTAATTTGTTAAACTTTGAATTTTTTTAAATTTCTTCCTATAGTGACAGTACCTGAAAGCACTTTTTGTCTTGCGCCAAAATAAACCTTTACTGGAATTACATGGACTATTGCGAAAATACAAATACTAGTTATTATAAAAGTAAATCGTTGTAACGTTTCAATTCCGTCCATGTTGGTAGCTCTTGGTAACTAAACGACAAAACATAAACATTAAATTTTATGAATTGCATTTTAAAGGAATTTGTGAAACTCCTGCTAACATCTCTAATGGCTTTTATGCTCACTATCAAGTTGAACATCCCGAAACCGTCTGGTTGGAGGAAGAGTCTGTCATGTATAGTTGTACTACTGAGATCTATTTTCTAGTCGGAGCAAATATTTCAAAATGTTTAAGGAGTGGACTGTGGTCAACGTTTCCAGAATGTCTAAGCAAGTCATTAAATTACTTTAACAGTTTTTTATTCTGGCTTAACCGTTGGTTGAACAAATATAATGCAAATGGACATAAAATGCGTGGAATAATTATAATGTAAGAGGATGCGAACCATAACGTAAATAAGATATATAGGAGATTAAATTAAATTAAACGGAATTAAATAGGAAGCAATAATCAAACGACTTCAATGAATTTTCTTCCTGAATCATAAAACACGGGATCAGTCTTTTAATTTCTTTTAATTTGTAATTGTAATTTAATTTGATGACTTCAGATAAATGTCCTGCTCAACCCATAAACCTACTATTGTCAGAGCGCCGGAATTGTACAAATATGTTCCTGTTAGCTGCAATAGCATTAGCTGCGCTGCTACTTATGTTTGGCTTGATTGCTGTTGCTTCAGGATTAAGAAACACAAAGTAGGTTACAAAAGCCACACTCCCACTAAGGAACGGTCGGATCACTTTATCTTAGTGAGCAAACTAACTTTACAAGCAGAAACAATTTTAAGAAAGTACCATTGACGATCTTTGACCACATAAAATAGTGAACAATTGTATACTGAGAACTTAATTGAGGAGAATTCTTGGTAATGTTAGCCGCGGGACAGCCGGTGTCTTGCACATGGTGTCTGCAGGGTTATATAACTAAGAGAATGATCCTTGTCGATTGTCGACTGTCTTCTCTTTTCAATTAGTTAAAATTATAAGTAATTAGCTAATAAATTAAGTTAAAATTAAACAGTGGTTTGTTTGAAGCTGTTTTAATTTCTTTAACAGTGTCATTAAGTTTTCCTGAATTTGTAAGGCTGCACTTATTTAAAACTGATTAAGTTTTGTTTGTTTGTTAGCTTATTACTATATGGGTCATTTATCGGTAGGATATAGAATTCGTTCATTAGCCAATGCTTTAAAATTATTTTATTAAAATACAATTACTTGAGATCGAAATATTTCTGTTTTGTCTAAAGGTTGTGCAAACGTAGAAAAATATTTGTCTTTTGTGTAAACGAACAGATAGTTCCAGTAGCTGCTTTGTGAATGTATATCGCTTCTCAGACTAATTCACTTATCGTCAAGAGCGGGGCGATAATCCCCGGTAAAAAGCACCCTCACCCATGGGATCAACTACTGCCCTTGTGTAAGGGAAGCAGGCGAGCAAAGACTGATAAGCCTGATATGGAGGTTCAGCTGATGGTCCTGTAGTGTAGAGGTAGCATGTCTGTCCCCGAGATCAGAATGGCCTTGGTTCGATCCCCGGCTGGACCAATTCTTTACTTTCAAACCCTCTGCCGTGAGCATGAGCAGTTAATGAAGGTAGACAGCCCGGAGCCGAAAGGCCAAGATGGGTCTCTTCCAGCCTCCCATTGTGTGGAGTGCAGTAGCATGCACTAGCATGCAGTGCATAGCGAGAGTCATACCAGATACGGCTGATAAGGAGAAGCAAGGGCTGTATACCCCGAGTATATAGGAGTGGATCGTGATCGACCACCTAATTCGATGACGACGACACAGATCAATATCCTGCCTCTATTGCTGAAATCTGCAGCGTTATAGTTGCAAATTAAAGCTAATGTGGTATACGTTCATTATTAGCTACGCCGGTTGAAATTCATTTATGAATGCAAAATATCACGTGCGTTCGCTTCGCTTATCGTTTTCTATTTGTTACATTTTGCTGTGGTTTGCTTGCTTTGCTTTTAGACCTGGACGTAATACTCGTGAATTTGCTGCTCAAACTTAGGAAAAGAAATTAGAAATATGCACAAAATGGGATTTTTAATACCGTACGGAATCTCCATCCAAGAATGTTCTGAAAATATTCAGCATCTTATGCTGAATGAATATAATAAATAATCTTCTGAAGGTTAAATGCACCTGATATATACATACTATCCCGTCTGTGAATTACTTTGTTTATGAGCTTAATTAAATAATAATAATAATAATAATAAATAATAATAAGTTTCTGCAATATAGCCTTGTCCAGTTTAGCGACACAAAAACAAAGTTAATGGGACAGATCTCGCCACTTTTGTTTGTTATAGATACGTTAATTTGTTTGGTAACTTAAAAACAATGTATATAACGAAATTTCATAAGAGTTTTAAGCCACGCTGGCGGTGATGACGTAATGCAATACCTAAAGTCTGACCAAAAATGTTGAAAGATAAATTGATTTTTCTATATCTCAAAACCGCTTCAAGATTGCAACTAAAAAGTATGAGTTTCTGAGCCGGCATGATGAAATCTTTCTTCTCATGAAAAGAAACGGAAATTTAGTTTAGCTTGATTTTGCTAGTTTTCATAGGTACTGCCATTGGCTTGGTTGTACTGAACCTCATAGGTACCTACTGCTATTGGTTTGGTTGCACTGAACCAAAGCCAAAATGAAGCTCAAATGAAGGAACTTACTTGAAAACTCATTACTGGCGCAATATTACGTCGTTGTCTTGACATTTTTACGTTAGGTTCAGATCAGGCTGTACACTATGATAAGTGGCATTTTTAGCTATATTCGCTAAAATCGCATTGCTGAAGATTTAAAACAAAAGGTTGTATTTTTCGGAAAAGTTGAGATTCAAATTTTGAGTAACCACATCACCAGGTGAAACCAGACAACTTAATGTTATGTAAGATTGTCAGAGCTGGGGGAAAGTTTTCCGAAATGCTCATGACGCCATGATTTACCGACTTTTCTGGACACATAAATGCGGCATCATTTGAAGTTGCATGCAAAATATGAAAAGTTTCGGTATTTGAAAAAATATTATATATTTTTCGATTTTGAAAAAACTTCATGAGCAAAGATATGTCATCATACCAGTTTAAAATTGCGTTATATTGCGTTATATAAAATTGCACCATGTCTACAAAAGGAATCACCACCCTCAAAGAGTTGATGTTATATCAGGGCCCCGTTGCATAAAACAATCAGTAATCAGTTATCAGAACCATTAGTAATCAGTGTCATCAGTAATCAGTAACATTTTTCCGTTGCATAAAGCTACTGATTGCTGAATACTGATTTACTGATATGTTAACTAC
>JASAND010029770.1:0-10118 GCA_030248195.1 Trissonchulus latispiculum | reverse complement strand
ATATATTTGATTTGATTTTTGATCAGTTTTTGATTTTGAAAATCTATTTCCACTCTTACTTCTTGATGGTGGTATCCTTTTGTGTAGTGATTTTTGAAACGCAAACCTTTTGCAAGTTTTGCAAGAAGGTTTCCCCCACAGTATGTTCTAGTAGGAGATTCACAATCTGAATCTGTAAATGTTGTATCCGGTGTTCCTCAAGGCAATATTCTAGGGCCGCGGCTATTTTTAATTTTTAAAAATGATATTGAAAATTGCCTCGAGTTTATGTCTGCTCAAATTTTTGCTGACGACACAAAATTCTATTTGCCTTATGCATTGCATACGTCGTGTCATAATGTGCAATCTCAAATAAACAATGTCGTGTCATGGGCTGCTAATAATCAATTGGGCATCGCTTTTCAGAAATCCAGTATAATGCAACTGGGTTATAATAACCCGCATAGTGTATACTATTTTGGTAATGATGTTATTGAAACTGTGACTGAGATGAAAGACCTTGGAATTGTAGTTATGTCTAGAAACCTTCTGCGCATTGTTTAAGAATTGCTAAAGCGGCTTTTCAAAGGATTAATATGATTTTTAGAAATTTTCACTCTAAATCAGTCCCTTTTTTCGTAAAACTATACAAAACCTATATTCGATCAAAATTAGAGTACGCTAGTAAAGTTTGGAATCCTTACTTGATCAAGGATATTCAAATAATTGAATAAGTTCAAAGACGGTTTAACAAACGTTTGTTCGGTTTTAAAACTTTAACTTATTTAGAGCGCTTAGAACGACTAAATTTAGAAATACTGGAAGCAAGGAGGTTGCGTCGTGATCTTGTGATGGTTTATAAAAGTGTACACGGCTTAGTTGACTTAAATTTTGAAGATTTTTTCACTGTAAACAGACGAGAGGTAACTCGTTAAAAATTTCTACAAATCAAAGTCGCTTGGAGATAAGAAAGCATTTCTTCTCATTAAATACTGGAATAGTTTGACTGATGATGACTGATTATGATCTGTGTCCCTACAAGTGTTTAAAAACCGTATCGCAAACATGAAGTTTCAGGCTCGCCCTGGGGGTCGGGTAACAGCAGTCGACCTTCGACCCAACCCGAACCCAACCGGCCCATTTAATATTTAGTAAATCGTTGTTTGTTTGTTACTTTGATTTTGCTAATTGTCATATGCCAGTTAATATTGATTTGTTTTTTCCTGCTGGTTTGTTGGCTGGTATAAGAAATCGTAAACAGTAGACAGGGTTTTTAAACTAGAAAACTTGATTGCCAACAAGTTTCTAACTCCAAAATAAGGTCAATATTGAGTCAGATTGTCCATAAAACAGATAAAGATGTGCATTGCTCCCAACAATAAACACTTCAAGCCGAAATTTTGGAATTTTTTGAAAATTTTTGCGATATTATACGGGCTTTTTCCTAGGCTAAAATTTCAGGGGGGAAGTCTGGGGGGGGGTTACTATAGGTGTAACGGAGATTTGGGGTGGGGGAGGCTCCCCCCATTTTCTGGGAGGGCCCCCTCTGTGCCCCCCCAACCCCCCCCCTAACCCTCCCCCAAAAAGTTATCCATTTTTTATGCCAAAAATCGCATTTTCAGCCGTTTCTAATGATAAAAACATCTAACCATAAAGTAATTTTAACATTAGACAGTGGTTTTAAACTCAAAAACTTGATTGCGAACATGTTTCCAAGTCCAAAAAAAGGTCAATATTGAGTCATAGGATCCATAATACAGTTAAACACGTTTATTTCTCATAATAATAAACAGTTCAAGCGAAAAATTTCGACATTTTTGAAAATTTTTTCAAAATTTACCCAAAAAATACCCAATTTTTGGCAATTTTTCGCACCTTCGGCGCGACTACCCCCCACCCCACTTGGGGGGGACGTCCCCCCCCAAAAAGTTTTGGGGGAGGGTTGAAAAAAGGCTAGGGGGGGCTGGGGCTACCCCCACCCAACCCCCCCCCCCCACCTTACACCTATGGGGGTTGGTTACCCCCAGGCATCGTTTCCTTTGGGGGGGGGGGGTTTGGGGGGGCTATCCCCCCCCAAATTTTTGACCAAATTTACCCCCCCCAGATTTTTTGACTCACCCTCCCCAACTTTTGGCGGCACTTATGTAGATGGGGGGGACAAAAATTTTGCCTTGGTCCCCATAGGTGTACCTGGGGGGGGGGGTGGGGGGGGAACCCCACCCCCCCAATGGAAAAGTCCCGACCCCACCCTCGAAATTTTGGAGGCAGACCCCACCCCCAAATGGCCAAATCCCAGACCCCACCCACCCAAATTTTCCAGACCCCACCCTCAAAATTTTGAAAATTTTGCCTCAAAATTAGTAAAAATTCAAAATTTTTTGCAAAAATTCGAAATTTTTGCAAAAAATCCAAGTTTTTTTCGAATAAATGAGCAAAAATAAAGAAATATTGTTGATTTTTAGTTGGAAATAACGCTTTTTTAGCAAATTTGCGAATTTTTTCTAAATTTTTGACCGAAAAATTGTTTACCCCCCCCCAAATTCGATTTTTCCGGACCCCACCCCACCTCAAACCGGCTGACCCCACCCACCCTAATTTCGGCTACCCCCTCCCCCAACGATTTCTCAAGGTACACCTATGGCCACACCTATGGTGGGGGAAGCTCCTCCCAACTTTTTTGGGGGCATTTTGGAGACCCAACCCTCCCCCAAAAATTTTTCCTATGTTAATGCCAAAAATGAACATTCAACTGTGAAGTAATTTTGACAGACATGGTTTTAAGCTCGCAAACTTGATTGCCAACATATTTCCAAGCCCAAAATAAGGTCAATAATGAGTCAGAATGTCCATAATACAGTTAAAAAGTGTATTTTTCGCAATACTAAACACATTAAGCCAAAAATTGCACATTTTTAAAAAGTGTTACAAAATTTACGCTAAAAATACCCAAAGTTTTGGCCGTTTTTCGCGCCACAGGCGCGACTACTTCCCCCCTAGTTGAGGGGGACGTCCCCCCAACAAATTTTTAGGGGGGGGGTCGGCCGTACGCCGATTTGGGGGGGATGGGTCCCCCATCCCCCTCTAACACACCTTACCTATGCCTCCTAAAAACGTTGGGAGGAGCCTTCCCATAGGTGTAACGGGGATTTGGGTTGGCGGGGGGCCCTCCCCCGGAATTTGGGGGGGGCCCTTTTTAGACCCTCCAAACCTCCCCCAAAAAATTTTTTCTATTTTTATGTCAAAAATCGCATTTTCAGCCATTGCTAATGCCAAAAAACATTCAACTATGAAGTAATTTTGACATTAGACAGGGGTTTTAAACTCGCAAACTTAATTGCCAACATATTTCTAAGTCTAAAATAAGGTCAATATTGAGCCAGATAGTCCATACAACCGTTAAAAACGTGTATTTCTGGCACTAATAAACACTTTAAGCCAAAAATTTGGACTTTTTGAAAAATTTTGCAGAATTTGCCCTAAAAATACCCTATTTTTGGCCAATTTTTCGCGCCTTCGGCGCGACTACCCCCCCCCCCCCCCAGCCGGGGGCCCCCAAAAATATTTGGGGGGGGGTTTGTAAAAATGGCTGGGGGGGTTACCCCCCCCCCAATTACACCTATGAGCCTTCCCCATCCCAACTCTCCGTTACACCTATGACGACGAGCCGAGTCGAAATTTTTAGGTGTACCATCTGTTTCGGTTGGTGGCATTGGGATGAGTAAAATATTCAAATAATTCGGCTTGGGGGGTCTAAAAATCGGAAATTTGGAGGGGGGGGGACCCTAAATTGTACCCAAGTTTTGGTTAGAGCAGCTCTCAGCCGCCTCACGTCGCGGAGGAAGACAAAATCCGAGGGGGTCTACGATAGAATGTCCAGCCTAGGCCTAGGTACTCCCCAGGTGACAGTTTCGGACGGCGCTATGGGCGGGGCAATGGAGGAGGATGTGGGCAAGGTCCTCCGCTTGGGTCCAGCTGGAAGGACAGTTTACTGGCATTTTTTAGGGTTTTGAAAGTGAGGGGGGCTTCGCCCCCCCCCCTCTAAGGAGGGGGAAGTGGGGGGGAGCCTAAGGGATAAAATACGAAAATTTTTAGTGAAAAGTTAGCAGTTTTTAGGTAAAAACAAAAACTCGCTGTTTGTAAGCTTTAAATTAACTTAGAAGTCCATAAATTAGCTAAAAATTGAGAAAATTTCTGAAAATTTGCCCTCAAAAACTTAATTTGTCGACACTTTTGGGCCACCCCCAAAAAAGTGGAGGGCCCACCCCATGCCAGGTTTAGGGAATAGACAATTCCCATTTGGAATTGTTGCTTAGCAAGGATAAAAGAATAATTACACTTGCAACTATTGCCGTGACGGCCGAGTGGTGAGGGCACTCTACTTTGGATCCGATATTCGGAAGTTCGAATCCCCGCTGTCACAAGGCTTTCACAAATCCTCTTGAGCAAGGAACTAAGCACATATAGGTTCGTCGTGGGCTCTAGCCAGCTATCCATCCTTAATTGGTCGGTAAATGGGTACCACCCATTGTTGGGATGGCCGAGTGGTCTAAGGCATGGGTCAGAACTTCCGATCTTACGGTCGGTGGTTCGATCCCCGGAGGCCACAAAGCTTTCTCGACTCTAGCCAACCCAGCTATCCATCCTGAACTGGTCGGTAAATGGGTACCACTATGGTGGGAAGGTAACAGGAGTCTGTGTAGAATGGCCGGCTCCCCTTCCACGGATGAAGTCATCATTTGAGGTGACACTCCTGGCTCTACGGCTGAGAATCCGGGGATGAGCACCGGCACCCCATGTCCTGTGGCAGGACGGAGATATCTCCTGGGGTAAACCTTTACCTTTTTTACCTTTTTTTACTGCTGTGCAGAGGCATATCCAGGACTTTAAAAATGAGGGGGTCCAGTCCAACCCGAAAAGGGGTAGGGGGGACCGAGCCTAATTTTTCCTCAAAAATGGCCAAATTTGGGCACAAAATTAATACCTGAAAATTTGAAATTTCCGAAAAGGGTGGGGGGTCCGGACCACCTGGACCACCCCACTGGATACGCCCCTGCTGCTGTGGGAAGGAAACAGGAGACCGTGTAGGGTATCTGCCTTGAGGAGCTGGCCCCTGCTCCACGGTTGTAGTCATCATTCGATGTTTCAATCCTGGCGTAAGGGCTGTGTATCCGGAGATGAGCACCGCCACCCTAGACCCTGACAAGGATAGGAGAATTCTCCGAGGGTTACCTTTACCTTTTACCTTACCAACTATTATACATATATATACTTGTTTTAGATTCTACCTTCATTCAAACTTTGTATACGTTGAGGTCTAATATGGCAAAGCGAGGTGGCAGTGCTGGAGCCAGCAGTTTGATTGGAAAGGGGCGTGGCGCCGGACTAGGAAGTACAGGATATCCGGGAATGGCAGATTGGAGTGCCCTCTATGGTGGCGGGGCGGCAGGCTACGATCCAACTTATGCCATGGGCTACGGTGGCTACGGGATGGACGGGTTCGCGGCTGCGGCTGCCGCCTTTTCCGCTGCGGCTGGAATGCAGGGGGCGGGGGGTGCTGCCCTAGGGTTGGGTGGGGGTAGTGGTGGCGGGGGAATGGCCAGCAGCCATACCAGCAGTAACGATCCGAAACTGGTCAAGTCCAGGGTGTTTGTGGGTAATTTGAACACTAAGGTAAGGTAAAGTCACGTTATGTGCATTTTTTATGATGATCTTTGTCACTGGATTTTTTATATGAACAGAACAGATTTAATCTCACGATTTGAGCCGGGAAATAATTTATTTGACCTCGGAAATTGCGACTCAAACAAATAATTTTGTTTTTGACTGCGTATTATGCGCAACGCAGTATGTTACGCAAAAAATCCATGTTTTATGCGGTTATAGGAATAGTCATTTTTGGAACATATCAATCATTGATTAGTATCATAGGGGTCGCGGTAGCGACCCCTATAATATGAGTGAAAATGGTCGAATGACCGTGTAAAACAAGGCTGCGCAGAAGCTGCGCAGATCCTGCGCAGATTATGTGCGCAAAAAATTGTACGTGTCGAGTTTAGTATGTGTGCGAAGTTTCATCCCCGTACCACTTTCCGTTAAAAAGTTGCGCCAAAAATCGCTTACGAGAGTGATGTTTTTTTCCGGTTCTCCGCTTTGAGTCTGGTAAGGGGGTTTTGTAGCTTTAATAACAACAGATAGAAAAATTTTTGCTTATGAAAACCATATAGTCAAGCGGGAAAAAAAACCCACTTTTTTTTTCTTGGACCAGAACTTTCGACTGGTTTGGGTTAGCACGACTTTGATACTATATTTAATTAGGGTTTGCCCTAAGCTTTCGAATGAGGTATAGTTTGTCTCCCTAGACCCTTCCGTTATGGAGAAATTAAAGTTTTCCGTGTCGGGAAAAAAAACCCAATGCGGGAAAAAAAACCCATCGGCGGGAAAAAAAACCCACCCGGATTTTTTGCTGGAAGCGTGCCAGAACAATTTTGACGGTGCCATTCGAAAGAGCGGGTTGTTTTTAGTAGGTCTACATCGAAAAATACCAACATTTTTGAAAATTTTCAGAAAAAATTGAATTTTGAAAATTTTGTATGTTTAACACGTAAACATAGGCAAATTTTGGAAATTTTTAAAAATTGTTTATTTTTGGCAGTTTAAGCATCCTATCGTGTAGAAAACGTGTTTTTCCTGTATTTAGAGCCAAACTAGACCCATTTTAAGGCAAAAATAAGCATTTTTGGCCAAAATTGAAATTTTGGCTTGAAATGGCACCATGTCCGATTTAGACCCCCTGGACCACCCATAACAGAACGAACCCGGGTAAAACCTATACCAATTTAATCTATAGGCTCTATTAAACAAATGTATGTATTAGTTTGACCTTTCCTGTTAACGGTTAGAAAAATATTCAATTTTGAAAAGTGGGTTTTTTTTCCCGCCGATGGGTTATTTTTTCCCGCCAACTCTAGGTCACCCCCAGGTCGCACCGGAGGGGTTAGAGCAGTGTGGCATATATCATCATGAAGCCCAACAGATGGCCTACACATACATACTATCCGCTTTGGTCTAGGTCTTTCCAGTAGTTCAGGGTGGCCAGCCAAAGTTTGCCAAATTTCGGCACTTGGACGGACCAAAATTTTCGAAAATTTCAAAGTCCCAAAAAATTTGCAGGGAAGCAGTAGGAACAACAATAATGCAGCCTCTAGGGTTATTTTTGACGCTCTTCAAGATAGGCTATTAAAATCCTATATAGCTCATACCGGTAAGCCCACACTGGAGGTGGGTTTTTTTTTCCCGCATATTGAAATGGGTTTTTTTTCCCGCTTGACTATATATATTCTTGGAGTACGCAACAAAAATAAGCCGATAGGCTAGTTTTTATGCCTCCCAGAGCCGGAAAAAATTTTTGGTGGGGGGCCAAAGTCGGCCAAAACGTTAAAATGGCCAAAAAGTATGCTTCAAAGGCGCCGTAATAAGTCAGACTGGGCTATATATGGGGCTATACTGCCTATATGGCTGAATAGGACACATATCAGGGTCGTTCAATTGCTATATGATTTTCCGGTCCTGAGCGTAATTTTTGGGTACTGGCCTGCCAAAGTTGGTGAATTTTGGGTCCAACTTTGAACTTAGTTTTTTCGCTTATTTTGCGACCTGGAAGCCTCAAATCTTGCATACAAAGGTTTTTGCGGACGGAGAATCGATTCCCGCTATCAGTTTTTCTGCCCGACTGACCCAAGTTGCTGGGCTGGTTCCACTTTGCCGTCTGGAGGGTCATGTCGGCAACCGTTTCCTGGAGGTCCATACTAGGCTCTACTTGGCCTCTCAAAACTTTCTCTATATGGGTTTTCTGGTGCGCCCAGCTCATATCCGGTGTCCGTTTTGCCGACCGACGCATCCATCTTGCTGGGCTGGTTCCACTTTGTCGTCTGGAGGGTCATGTCGGCAACCGTTTCCTGGAGGTCCATACTAGGCTCTACTTGGCCTCTCAAAACTTTCTCTATATGGGTTTTCTGGTGCGCCCAGCTCATTTCCGGTGTCCGTTTTGCTGTACAACGCACCCATTTTGCTGGGCTGGCTCCATTTGACCGTCAGAGGGGTCAGGTCGGTAAGGGGTCAGGTGGTCCAAAATGAAATTTTTCAGAAGTGGTCAAATTTGGTATCAAATGAAAGCCCTAAGTGAGCTGAGCAACTTTTGTCATAGAATTGCATGCTCAAAGTGGCTGCAGAGTGCTGTGGTGGGGTGGGGTGGGGACTTAAGGTGCCTTCATAGTCGCGAACGCAGGTGTACGCGCGTCGACGCGCGTCTACGCGCGTCTACAAACGTCAATATCATTTTGCGCGCATCAACGCGCGTCGACGTGCGTCGATGCGCGTAAACTGGCATGCTACAATTGGGCGCGTTGACGCGCGTCGACGCTTCCAGTGCTAGCATAGCACCAGGACGTGATGTCACATTTGGAGGCGTCGACGCGCGTCTACGCGCGTCGACGTGCGTCAACGCGCGTCGACGCGCGTGGACGCCTCCAAATGTGACTTGGCAGTGTAGCGCGTTGACGCGCTTCGACGCGCGTCTACGCACGTCGACGTGCGTCTACGCGCGTCTAGATGCGACTGGGACTATGAAATCACCATTAGGCGATTTTCGGTCAAAAATGAAATTTTTAAAAAGTGGTCAAATTTGGTACCAAATGAAAGCCCTAAGTGAGGTGAGCAACTTTTGTCATAGAATTGCATGCTCAAAGTGCCTGTAGAGTGCTGCGGTGGGGTGGGGTGGGGACTTAGGCGATTTTCGGTCAAAAATGAAATTTTTCAAAAGTGGTCAAATTTGGCACCAAGTGAAAGCCCTAAGTGAGCTGAGCAACTTTTGTCATAGAATTGCATGCTCAAAGTGGCTGTAGAGTGCTGTGGTGGGGTGGGGACTTAGGCGATTTTGGGTCAAATATGAAATTTTCCAAAAGTGGTCAAAATAGTATCTGCTTGCGCATGGTGTTCGGAAATATATTATGTTGGTTCTTTTTTGCGCATACATATGTAAAAGAATGGAAAACAAGAACCAAAAATGCTCCTTCGTCGCATGTAAAATACATATGAATACTCTCAGGCAGGTTGTACAAACACGGAAACTAGCCTGTAAAATGCATATGAGTGGCGTTGAGGTTGTAAATTAAGGAAAACAAGTTGCAACGGCTTAACATATGAGCCTGTCCTACAACGAGGCTCATATTGGCGTCACAGTAGCCTTCTTAAAGATCATCAGGTCATCATATTAAAGAAAAAACGAATGAATAGACATAACATGTTAACATTGTGGGTTAAAAGAAATGCACAGAACGAAGTGAACTGCGACACCTCAAGTTTAACTGTACATGCAAGCTGATGTTAAACACCGTGGCACCTACTATTTCCGGAAGCACTATAGTACACCTACTGTATTATCGTAACACTATGACACACTGCTCTCACATACGTAATGCTTTCCCCACATGGCTCTGAGTCAGAGCGCAGAGTGGCATGCCGTATAATGCGTATGCACAGTGTCTCAGCGACAAGGTGTGTGAAGGACAATTTTGTAATGAAAAGCTTTACGTGCTATTTATATGAAGGTCAAATATCGACAAATTATATTATGACATACGTACGCCAATATGAGCCTCGTTGTAGGACAGGCTCATATGTTAAGCCGTTGCAACTTGTTTTCCTTAATTTACAACCTCAACGCCACTCATATGCATTTTACAGGCTAGTTTCCGTGTTTGTACAACCTGCCTTAGAGTACTCGCTGTCACGCTTTACATGCGACGAAGAAACGTTTTTGGTTCTTGTTTCAATGGCTGCAATAATTGTAACAATCAGATTGTCGCTGCAACCAGCAGTATGACTAAAAACGCAGACAATTGGGGGTCTGGAGGACGCAGCCCCCAGCCAAAATTTTTAGAAATATATACTATATACGGTTGAAACCCATTTTTTTTCTGATATAATAACGTTTGCATTAAATTTTCTTCCAGTTTAAGCTGATATCTAGCAGCGTTAGGTTTGTGTCTCTACAGATTTCATTTGCGTAACGCTGAAACATTTTGCCTCCTGATACAAAAAAACCAGTGTTTTTTTGCTCAAAAACGCGTGTATCATAGGGG
>JASAND010029768.1:0-26785 GCA_030248195.1 Trissonchulus latispiculum | reverse complement strand
ATTGTACTTCGTTCAGTTACGTATTGCTCTTTGAAATGATAAAATTTGCCTTGTACATATTTGTAGCACGGCAGCACCGTGGTAGTTTGTCGTATGTACGTATTTTTGTCTGTAATTTAGGTCACGAACTTGCACATATGTGGTTTGGAAATTTGGTCACTATGGTGCGTTTGTTTGAATATCTCGTTTCGATATATTACTTTATTAAACTTTAGACTTTAAATACTTGTAGTGACTTTTGGTTCACAATTTTGTACAGTAAAGATAAGTCTTAAGTAAAGCTCTCTGAAAACTGACAACACCTTCTCAAAACCAGGTGCCTGAGTTACTTAGATTAATAGTACATATTTACATACATTTTGTGTTGAGTTCCAACTAATTCTGCTACAGTATTGGCTCAGAACAAATGAAAGAACGAACGAAACGAAGATGTGTCCGTACAGCAATTTGTTAAAGTTAATTTTTTGCGAATTTCGCAGACTCCGCAAACTTCGCGTGTCTAGCGACATTTCGCGAAAAATTTAGCGAACTTCACGAAATCTTTAGCAAACTAGTTTGAGTGGTTTTCTCCAAATCCACCAAAAATAGGGAGAAAATGTTAAAAATATAGTTTAGGTTCAAGATTTGCTGCCTTCGCGAAGTTCGCCAAGTTTAACGAAGTTCGCACTCGCATAGTTTCGCGAAAATCGTCAAGATTTTATGAAGTTCGCTGAGATTTTAGCGAAGTATAAAGGAACTTCGCTGCACTTTAGCGAACTTCGCGAAGGCAACAAATCTTGAGTCTAAACTAGTTTTTAAAATTTTTTAGTGGATGTGGAGAAATCCCTCAAATATATAGATTTCACGATCTTCGCACGCAAAGAATTATATAACTGTGTGTTTTATAACTGTTTCATCGGAAAATTTTTTAATTTTCATTCAAAATTTTATGTGGAAATTTAGTGCCCAAATAGGCGCGCAATTGGTCGTTCGTGGGGGACGTATTCTAGACCCCAACTATTTACTAGAATAAGTCCTGCCTGTGTATGTGTATACCACTTCAATTGATTGGATATCATATCCCAACTAGTTCCTATAATACATATTATGACAGTGAAACCTTCATTATGGGAGTCATCCTCTCATTTTGCGTAAACCTTTTGGCACCCACCCCTCAGCATTTTAAAGTAAGAACTGTATATACTGTAGAAGCTCTGCCGCTTTCTCTTGTTTCGGACTAAGGCTTTGGCTCCGTTCGTGATTGCAGTAATGCAGGCAATTTTTCTTCCCCAATATTTCTGTACTAATATTGTCTGATTAACATTGCACAGGAATGGTGGACCGACCTCTGGCTTAAGGAAGGCTATGCCACCTTTCTCATGTTTTTTATTGTGGACATTTTATTTCCTGACTGGAAAGTGTGGCAGTCCTACCTGTCTGGCCGAAAGGCTGGAGCCCTGGCCCTTGACGCCCTGAAGTCTAGCCATCCGATTGAGGTTAGAAGGCCCCCGGCCCTACCCACCGCTTGCCAAACAAATTATTGACGATTGAATTCGATTTGTGCGGGCGTGGGGGTCAGCGTGAAAGCTTATCTTTCCACCGGTTGCATTCTCTTGACAGCGGTATAAGTTGAAATTTTTTAAAATTTTAATTTGAATGAACTGTTTAATTTATTTTTACTCTTGTGCACGAAAACATTTGAACAGATTTCAACTTTTTTCTCTTTAATAGAATCTAGTCCTCCAGATTTAATGTTTTATTTCCCCCACCCTGACTTCATAAAATCGAGTTCAGTCGTCAATTTTTTGTTTTCTTGTTTTGTATTTTTGATTTTGAATCTTTGCTTATTGTATATATAGGAATGGTGGACTGATTTGTGGCTGAAGGAGGGCTATGCTACCTTTATGGAGTATTTGTTCACCCATAAATTCTATCCGGACTTTGACATTTGGACTCAGTTTATCAAAGTTGAGACACAGGGGGCCCTGGTCCTGGATGGCCTTAAATCAAGCCACCCGATTGAGGTTTGTGCTGTCACTGTGCTGCTGCTGCTGCTGTTGCTGTTGTTGCTGTTGTGGTTGCTGCAGATTGATGCTAAAATGTAGCTTCTTAGCTGGTTTGACTGAGTTTGGTGTGCAAGAAGGTGTGCTGTATTATTAAGCAGAAGGAGTTTGACTTATTTTAAGGGGATTGGAGAAGGGGGGGGATACACCCAAAGTGAGGATGAACAAAATTTTTGTTGCGAATGTTGACGTCTCATAATGAAGATCTCAAGACGTCTCAGAAGAAATAAACTGACAAAATCGCCAAAGCGTGGTCAAACTTATGTGTTTCCAGCTAAAATAGTGAAAAAATAGGGAAAAATTTAGAATGAAATATTTTAGAACGTGGGAGGTCATTTTGTGGGTGTACGTATTTATCTTTTTTTGTGCAAAGAATTTGAAAATATTTGATGAAATTGCAAAACTTTCCGGGAGGTGGTTGGAAGCGTGTTGTCTTAAAGTTTTGTAAGAAGAAAGGATTGTGCATTTCTGTCTGGCTTATTTTTACTGGGGGGGGGGGGGCCCCCTCGGCGACCTCCCCCCCCCCCCATTCGAGGTTCCTCCCCCTAAATTTCGACCTCCCCCCATAACCCAAATAACTGCCAAATTTCACTAATTTTACCATAAAATTTCAAAAAGGCTTCGCCGGATTTTTAAGACATTTTCGCTATTTTAGCTTTAAAACACCCAAAATTAGTAATTTTTTAGCGATTTTTGGCAGTTTTTGCACAAAAAAACGTAAAAATTTGCAAAATGTTTGTCAAAAATATGCCCCCCAGTTTTGCTGTGCCCCCCCTCGGGGGGGGGGAGGAAAGGAACTTTGAGCCCCCCCCCCATAAATTTTGGCCTAAAAATAAGCCAGTCTGTGTGAGTGGAGTGTGAGTTAAATATGAATGTTTTTGTCGGGTGCTTTTCTGGTGTTTTATTTTGACAAAATTTGCAGAAGGGGAGGGGGGGGGGAAGGAGGGCTCCTATTTTATCGAAGTTTCAATGTCTGTCAGTGCTTTTGAAGATTTAAAAGTTTCAAAATATTTTTTAGTAATTGATACAGGAACTTTTAAGACCGACAAAAGTTTATATCATGCTGAGTGAGTAAAAGTTTGTTGCTAGAAAACTGCATAGAATTGCAAGTATGTTTCTATGCTTTCGAATTTTTCCGTTTGGAAGTTGCATACGTACATGAGCTTTTGCCAATAGCTATTTCTAGTTTTGTGCTTTTTTAGGTTCCAATCAATGACCCAGACGAGGTTGAAGAAATTTACGATTCAATTTCCTATGCGAAATCCAGCAGTGTTATTCGTATGCTTCATGCCTACTTGGGTGATGAGGTGTGCAACGTATATATGCCTTTCATACAAATTTAAATTTGTTGTCTTGTCACTCGAATTCGTGGCTGTTACGTGCCAGCTTTACGTTGCCTGTCTGTCTGTCTGTCTGGGTTTTTCCTAGGCAAGAATTTCTGGGGGTGGAGTAGTCTTGAGTTTTGTTGTTTTTGTTGTTGTTGTTGCCCTCTCCGGTAGCCGCGTTCACTTCGACAATTCCAGGCCCATCGCTCGAGCGACCTCGATGGGATTAGTCCAAAGATCTTCAGCGGTGAGGTCACTAGGATAGGCTGGGCAGTTAAAGAGATGGTTAGTGTCATGGGCGGTGATGCCACCGTTTGGGCACACATCCGCTATGTCCGGGTCAAGTCGATTCCGGTAAGAGTTTAACAGTCTGCAATGGCCAGATCTCAGTTGAGCTAGGGAAGTTCGGGTACCTCTGGGCAGGGTCATTTCTGATTTGTCAATTGGTGGAGGAGGTCGTCCCAGGACTCTATTGTTGTCCAGGTTTGGCGATGGACTGCCTGACATATCTTTGGTGTCAGAGTTCAGGCCGAGAGCACCGTCGACAGCCGCGAGCTGCTGCGAGTGGCTATGGAATGGGTGGCGCTTCATGTTCCTAGGGGCGGGTGGTTCCTGGGTGAGAGCGTGTCAGGGATGGCTCAGTTCTGCTGCATGTCGCAGCAAACTGCGTGGACAGGAGGCGGTTGTGATCTTCAACGGGGAGAGTGCAGCATACCTGGTGGAGGTGCTCAACTGAAGACACTCTGTGGCAGCCGGTAGCAATACGCAGGGCTGCGTTTTGGGCTACCTGGATCCTGTTGAGACTAGACGGAGAGGCTCGAATAGGCCAAATAGGAGCCGCGTAGCTGATGACTGACCTTCCAATAGCTTTGTAGGTGAATGAGCAGCGTTTCATTATCCTGGCTACGGATGATCCGAATTGCGCTGTTTTACCCTAGACGCAATGTAATGGCAATGTGGAGCAAAGATATACATCGGGACTAAAGTCACGCCCAGAATCTTGGGCCTTGGTTCCAGAGGGAGCGTGTCGTTCCCGATCCTGACCTTTGGATGCAGGGTTGCCTGTTTGGCATGAGGTGTGACGAGAGTGACTGTTTATTTGGTGGTGGAAATGATAAGTTTTCGGTCGAGAAAGTGTTGGGCCAGTAGTGGTAGGCATTCGTTGATCTTGTCCACAACTGGCGGCCAGTGCTGAAAACGGTGACATCGTCAGCATAGCTGTCAATTGAGACCCCCTTCAGGGCGTGTGGGGAGTCCTGACAGGTAGAAAATAATTGAAAAGGACCAATGAGATGATGCTTCCTTGGGGTACCCTGCCCACAGCGGTCTATCCTGGCGCGTCACCTTACGTCACGGAAGATGGTGATTGCCTGACGACCTCTGAGATAGCAGCTAAGCCACCGAGTGATATAGCTGGGGACCGTGGAGTGGAGGAGGTCGTTAATTAGAATGTCAAGGTCAACGCAGTCGAAGGCCTTTGGACAGATCTAGCGCGCCGACCACTGTACGACCGGGCGGTTTTCTTTGCTTGAATCCAGTGGTTATTTGAGAGGCCAGCATTGCGAGAGCGCTGGTGTGGTGGAATGTTAGGACCTGAACCCGTGCTGATGAGAGGCTGCTGACAGGTGGGGCTTCCGCAGTGAAAGTAGGAGAGCCTCTAAGGTTTTGGCCGCAGGACACAAGAGGGAGGTGGGTCTATAGGACTTGCCAACCTTCTGGTCCTTGTTCGGCTTCAGCAATCAGCAGAGGGATAATATGAGATATTTTCCAGATCTGTGGAATTTGGCAGCTCCGGATACAGTCATTGAAGAGCCGCGTGAGATAGGCGGGGCCGGAGGGACCAAGATGTTTTAGGCGAAGGCTGTGAAGTCTTGGGGGTCGCCTCCCAAGTCTGGAGGGGCGCAGATTTCTGGGTGGACGGAGGGGGGCTCCACCCCCCCGTAGGGAAAATCCAATTTGTGCTCGGCCACTCTTGTCTTTTGTCACTTATTCGTAATTTTTTTAGGTTTATTTTTCTGACTCTTCTGTGACTTGTCTCTCTGTCTATTTTTCAGACGTTCCGTTCAGCCCTCCAGGCCTATCTGAAGCGCTATCAGTACAACAATGCTCAGACGATCAACCTGTGGGAAGCCCTGTCCCAATCCAGTGGTCAGGACATTGCCACCCTCATGCGCAACTGGACCCAGCATATGGGCTATCCGGTTGTAACGGTCAGTTTCTTTCGAGTTTTCTAAGCGAAATATTGTAATTTAGAAGGAACGTATTTGTGCTGTCTACCGGTGTGATGATTATCATGAAATGTATATAATGTAATTTGTGTATAGGCTGGCTTGCTCCCCCTGGCAATTGTGTAGTGATTTTTTCGGGAGCGGAGAGATTTTCCCCAAGAAAACTAGTCTAATCTACATGTATATTTGTTGGCATAAAGTATTTTGCTTGAGAAAACTCAAAAAGTTTTCAGAATTGCCTGAATTTGGGATAAAACTTTTACTTTTTACGACAAATTCTCCGGTTCTTCTTTTCTTGAAAATTTGCCTCATTTGGACATCCAAAAAATCCCGGCTAGTGGAATCATTTCGGGGGGCACCCTGCCCTTTAAAAATAAGCTGTCCGTTTTCTGTAATGGACGTTACTTTGAGTGAGATAGAATAAACTTCATACTAGAAAGAAAGTAGTTATTTTCCGTTTCCGCATTATATTGAAATAAAGTACGTAGTTATTTTGCGTTTCCGGCTTATATTATTATTGATTTCAGCTTTTGCCCTATTTTTAGGTTTCCGGTACTCAAGAAGGTCCAAAACGTGTACTTCACTTTGAACAGGAGCGATTTCTGGCTGACGGATCTAAGGGTATGTTCGGTTCTTTATATTTTTATTTGTCATGATTTTTTTAATTTTTTATGTTAATGTTATTGTTGGCTTTCATGCTTGCCGCTCTGTTGATGCTTATTCACGCTAGAGATGAGGATTTTGGCTCGCGGCTCGGCTCGGCTCGCGAGCCGAGCCGAGCCGGCAGCAATTTCTCCCGAGCCGAGCCGAGCCGAGCCGAGCCGGAGAACTGAAGCTCCGAGCCGAGCCGAGCCGAGCCGACCCCAACAAAAAATAGTAATTCGACCAAATTTCCCTGCTACATTTTCGAACTTGTTTAATAAAATTGCCAATAATTTCAGTGAAAACTAATAATAATTGCCAATAATTTTACCTTACTTCGATACCTTCCAAGCAATCTTAATATTAGGCTGTCCTTGATGCCAACTTGTGTATGGTATTGATGTACTTTTAGTAAGAAAAACTTTTGACTTACTTCATTTTTCGTCTCAGTTTTGGTTTCATAAAAATCTTACCTGTAAATTCCATTATTCCGTGTTTCTAGGTATTACTAGTATTTATATTTTGTCAGATAGCGAAAAAGTTGTAACTGCTTCTAGTATTCGAGTATATAATATGATCTTGAGAGGCCAAAGATAAATCTTAACTTGTAGTCATAACTGGTCTCGACTTCGTTAATAAATTTGACCAAGACAACAAGGAACAAAATAAAAAATTCCATGCAATATGGGGAATTTGAAATTTCAAGCTTGGCGAGCCGAGCCGACCCACTTTCAAAATTTTTCCGAGCCGAGCCGAGCCGAGCCGGGTATGACCGCGAGCCGAGCCGAGCCGAGCCGACCTCACTTTCTCGCGAGCCGAGCCGAGCCGAGCCAGAAAGGTCCGGCTCGTCCTCATCTCTAATTCACGCCCGGGTTTTTGAACTTATCATGATTTCGACAGACTTTTCACGGAGCTCTTTGTTTAACTTTTGGTCACATAAAATTGTGATTCTCCAGTATGTTTTAGGAGGTTGTCAAAACGTTCTAATGTCTAGCTAGCGACAGCTAATCGTTTTGTGGCCACTCACCCTTTTTTCAATTGCTACTCACTACTGTTTCAGTTTTTTTGGTTTTAAAAGTTAATTGCTAATAAATTAGATTAATTCGTTGCATATTTTAGACGAGGAAGGTACGATCTGGCAAGTGCCCATTACCATCTGCACGTCAGCTGATCCCACCAAAATTGCTGAACGCGTTCTGCTGAAGGATAAGACGATGACAGTTTCCTTGGATATCCCGGCGGATCAGTGGATTAAGGTTGGGGAATTTGGGGGAAGCTAACCGGAAATAGCGGGGGGAGGGAGGATTTTGAGGAATGCTACATTTTTCACACTGTGTGTATGTGCTGTAAAAGGTTAGTATGTCGCGAGAGAAAGATAGTTTTACCAAATTTTATTCTTCCCATTCTTCCTTATTTTTCCGCTTTGCTCTAATAGGCAATAAGAAGTGTAGTTTTTGTCGATTTGTTTTTGTAAGATAGTTTTCTGGTTATTTCTTTCTTCCTTTTTCTAGCTTAATGCTGGCTACACTGGCTACTATCGTGTCCGCTACAGTCAGGATATGCTGGATCAGCTCATTCCGGCCGTTAGAGGTCGCCTTCTCCCGGCTCCGGATCGATTTAATCTGGCCGGTGATCTGTTTGCTTTGGTATGTTTTGAAGAATTTTAATGGGGGAGGGGGGTAACCATGGGTACGCCCGGTCCTACAGCTTTTTTCTTTTTTAAGTTTTTTTCGGAAAAATGGCTGGCCAAATTTGCATGAAAATTATAGCAATAAATTTATTTTCGCTTCCCCCCCCCAAAGGTGCCGGACCATTTCAGGACCCCTTTCCCCTGCATTTTCGTTAAGTATTTATGTTTTGTAGGGTAATTTGTTAATTTCTACCCAAGGATATCTTATGCATATCTTATTATGTATCGGCCTTATGTTCTTGCATTGGTACCTATCTTTCTAAATTCTAACCCTTTCTGTTTAATCTGAAAGTTGTACGTTTGTTTGAAAGTTTGTTAATAATGCTGGAAACAATCGAACCATTAATAGTCTTCATGTCTTTATGTAAGCAAATTATCCAAAATCCTGTTGAAATAAGGACAAATCTGTCAAAATTTAGTCCGCACGCAATATCCGTCGTAGTGGCAACATTTTGACATCGCTGGATGCAGCTAAGATGGCACCTGAAGCTTGACTATATACTCGTTTTTGATACCGTTAATTTTTGAAATTTTGGGTCACATAGTGGTAATTTTTTGAAACACCATCTTTGCAACTTTGACCAATGACTTTTACTCTGTAAGAGACTAAGCGGTCTCGAAAATTAAATTGAAAAGTTTTTCTATTCAATACGGAGCGAGCAGCAGCTTGTCCAATTGGAAATAACGGCAAAATTGAAAGTATTGTGAAAACTGGGAAAACGATAGTAAATAGTCAAACCATATCCATTTGTCTTCTTACTTGTATCATTCTGTGTGTTTTAAGACAAGAAAAGTTTGCTGAACGAAAGGAATGTTTAGAATTCTGAACAAAAAATCCCATATTTTGAAATTTTAGAAAGCTTTCAAAATTTTCCTTTCGTCTTGATAGTTCTGGAAATCCATAATGTTATCTTGGTCTGTGATGATTGAATATTACATTGAGATGCTGTATAAGTGATCACAGGTTTCTACGCACATTTCTGTGCCAGACTTTACTAGTTATCTGGGGTTTTTCTAGGCAAAAATATGTGGGGGGACGCCCCCCCCTACTAGTGGGGGGGATAAAATCTGCTAAAATGATAAAAATATATATACAGTAAAATTAAAATAGCCTGTGTTCCACATATACTGCTATAATTAAGCTTAAATGTGCTCAAAAATTAAGTTTTAGCACCAAAAAAGACGATTTTTGACCAAAACTTTCCAATTTTTGAAAATTTTGACTGAAAATACTAGAAAATTTGGCATTTTTTGGGCACCTAAGGCTGATTAGACTGAGTGGGGGGAGCCCAAAAATGTGGGGAGGGGAACGTGTGCTCCCACCCCGCCCCCCTCCCGGTAAAAACCCCAGGTTATTTATTATTTATTGATGTGTCGCTGTCTGTAGGTTCGTGCCGGTCACGCTCCGGCCACCCAGTATTTGGACCTGCTGGACAGTCTGAAGGATGAGACGGATCTGACGGTTTGGATGGAGATGGACGGAGCCGTAGCCACCCTGTCCAATGTTCTGGAACGAACTGACTTCTCTGACAGCTTCAATGGATTCATTCGCACTGTCTATGATAAGATTGCCAACCAACTGGGCTGGGAGGCCAAAGAAAATGAGGGTATGTGTTGAAAAGGGAAGAGAATCGTTTTGTTTTTTCTTGGGGGGGGAGGGGGTTTGGGGGATGGAGTGTGGCAAATTTGAAGTTCTTCTGAAGTGCTGGATTTTTGTGGTTTTTGCGGCCTGGATCTCTCTGGTGTGGCTGCGTTTTGTGGTCCGACCTAACGAAAACGAAGGTTTTAAGGAAATTTTCTCTTTATGTATATGTTTTGTTGGTGTTACCATACAGACAATATGTGCAAGCAATGACAATTTTCAATTAATATAAATATAGCTGTTTTTTTCTGGGCAAAATTTGTTACCAAAACGTGCCCCAAGAGAATGAGTTTCCATATTCGGATTTTTGTTGTATGTTCACTCAATAAGCTCAGATTTCAATTTTAGTGATGACCTTTAGTTTTTTGCCCGATTTTTTAGGTCATACCACGGCTCAGTTACGGCCGCTGGTCCTGGCTCGTATGGGCATGGCCGGACATCAACCAACCATTGAGAAGGCCCAGGCCCTGTTCAAGTCTAGCCTGGATGGGTCTGCAGATCTAGATCCCAATTTGCGTAGTCGAGTAAGCTTTTGAAGCATTAAAATTAAATTTCAATGTGTCTTTGACTTCTTGTAAAGGGGGTACAGGAGGGGGGACTGCCAGATTTTTTCTGTATTTGTTGAAATTTTTAACGATTTTTTGAAATTTCATTTCTACTGTTTGCTGAATTGTTTGCTTACAGATTTTGTCAGAAAAACTAACTGATTTTTTCCACCGATTTTCAAAAAAATGACTGTTTGTCACAGTTTAATTTTTCTGCTTTTCAGGTTTACGCTTTGGTTGCCCGTTTTGGTGATGAGGATGTTTTTGAAGCCTTGACCAAGGTATGTAAACTAAATAGTTTTCTTAATTGAATTAAAATGCTATTTTAAATTTATATTCTTTTAATTATTGCTTTCTGCTTGTGAATTAAACTTTTTTATATTATCAGATATAACAGATGGCTCTGCGTTTTTCACCCTTAATTAATGTTGTTAACCATTGATTAATTTTTCATTTTTTCTGATCTTTTTCTGTTTCTGATTTTTTTGTTACTTTTCTCCTCTATTTCAGCATAACGAAAAGTCTGAGCTATCTGAGGTGCAGCGTCACTGCTTGCTGGCCATTGGTCGCAGTCGCAATCCAGCTGTGCAGAAACGATCTCTGGACTATTGCATGACCGTGAGTGGATTGTTGGGAAAACGGTGTACTGCCAGTTTCAGAAATAAAACACTGTTTTCAGGAATTTCAATTTGACTTTTCATTATCTGTAATTATTAAGCCGTTCAGAAATAAATAAAAGAAAGAAGGAAGAAAGTCACGTATCACTGAAGGTCACCTCTGGTGGGATTCGAACCCACGGCATTTCGCTCGTAGACCAGGCGAACGCTCTGTCAACTGAGCTACGGAGAGATGCACAGTTGCATCAAGCTATGCCAGATGAAAGAACAAACGAAACTAAGATTGTCACTACAGCACCTCCGACCCGAAAAATTTGGGCCCGAGGTGGGGATCGAACCCGCAACCTTTGGCTGTCTAGGCCAACGCTCTACCGATTGAGCCACTGCGTCGAACCAGCTTAGTTGAATTCGTTCCCACTTTGATTCCCCCCCCCACACCTCCCACCCTTTTTTAGAAATTAAAGCTATTTCCTGCAGTTTTAGTTTGACTTTGGGACTTGTGTAATTGAATCGTTTTCAGCCTTCCTATCAGTGCATTTTTGGCTGGTTGTGTAGTTTAGGTGGTGTTAGTCAATTTACAGCCGAACAGGATATTGTGGAATCAATACACCCACAGATAATTTGTCTATTTTTATTGTGTTGTTTTAGGACAAGGTTCGTCTGCAGGATCAGTATTTGGTGGTGGCCGGGGTGGTTACCTCCAAAACGGGCCAGGAAGCGGCCTGGGACTTCTTCAAGACCAACTACGATCAGTTGGTCAAGGTTCATGGTGGTGGTTCCTCGCTGTTGAATCACATTTTGAAGGTGGGTACATATTTCTGTCAGACTAAATTTTAGATATTTCTTTTTTTGCTGTCAAAACCGACATTTTTTCATGCTACTGCAAGGCGTATTTATCTGTCAAATACTTTTGCTATAAATAAGGGTACCGCTTTGTCTTCAGAATACACAGACTTGAGAGACAAATACAAAATTTCACTCTAAAAATTGGCGTCACTTGTTGAACTGAAGTGAATAATTTTGTTTTGAATTAATGTTGCTTTTGTTTTGTGTATTTCAGCTGTCAACTCAGGGCCATTGTGCCAAAGAGTTTGCCAAGGAGGTGGAGGTATGCTGTTTTTCGGCTAGTGTAGACAATTTTTTAAATTTTTGAATATAGTATTTAATTGTTACTCTATCCTGGTTCAGCTATATAATGACAGTTTTTACATTTTTCATGGAAGTGAATCATTTTAGCGATGAAAGCGTGGATTTGTCTCGATGTTAATAACTAGTTTTATTTACTCATCTACACATACATTACGTATATTCAACATGTTTGTTTGTTGATTTTTTCAGAGTTTTCCATTTTTTTATTTCTCCTGACTGTTTGTTTGTTTTCAGGCCTTCTTTGCCGCTCGTGAGCACTCGGCCGCTCAGGACCGCCCCATGAAACAGAGTGTGGAAAATATTCTGCTTAATGCTGCTCTGCTGGAACGCGATTCCATGAACATCAAGAAATGGCTGCAGGCAAAGGGATTTTAGAAACTGAATAGGTCGTACATTATGATGCACTGGAATTGGATTGTTGAAGATGGAAAAAATGGTGTGGGAGTCTTTTTATTTGTTGGTTGTGTTTTCCTAGGAGAATTATAAGATTTTCTATTTAAATTATCGTTTTTGTTGGAAATTTTTTAGACGGTTTTTCGCATTTTGCAATTGTTGTGTTTGGTTTGAGAATATTGGAAAAACATGTGAAAGTCGTTTTATGATACACTGAGATTGGATTATTGAAGATGGAAAAAATTGGTGTGGGGGGACTTCTTATTTGTTGGTTGTGTCGTTTCTAGCAGAATTAGAAGATTTTCTAGTAAAATTATCGTTTTTGTTGGAAATTTTTTAGACGGTTTTTCGCATTTTGCAATTGTTGTGTTTGGTTTGAGAATATTGGACAAAGATTTGAAAATAGAATGAGAGTTCTTTGATTGATTTTGTGGAGTTTTCGTTTTCTTGGTTTAGTTTCCTTTTTTTCATTGGCACCATTGTTGTTATTATGTTAATTGTTATAAGCCTTTGTTTTATTAATTATGTGACTGACTACTCTTTGCTTACTTATGTGCTTAGTGCTATTGGTTTGTTTATGCATTATCGTAACCAATCGTAATACTTCTGTTTCCTGTTTTACTAGGAATTTAATTTCCTGTTATTCTGGTATACGTAACTTTTTCTGGCTTATGCTTAAATTTTACTGTTGAAAATGATTGTCGTAATTGGTAATTCAGCGTTGTATTTCATGTACCGACTTGTCTTCTTGAATAAACCGTTTCTTTTTGCTGAGTGTATCGTCTTTTTTGGATTTATTTTTAGGTGTTGGCCTTTGGTTTGGTCCTGCGTTTTTGTGACACGAAAGTCCGTGTTTATTTTTCGTTAGTGGATCAAATCTTTTATTCTTGTCGTGTGGTTTCAAAATGTGTCATGCTGAGGACGTTAGCGTTGCATCTGATCAGCCTCCAAATATCAAATGTGCCGCGAAAATATCTGTCCTGCAAAAAGTTTTCAAACCGAAAATACCTGTTCAGAACCTCTGGGATCGGCCCATCTAACTGTAGTGTCCCTATTTCATGACTGTAATCAATGAGAAGGTATTGTGACATATAGTTCGACTAAATACAACTAACTTTGTGACTATCCACCTGTGCCGCTTGGGGTATTTGTGCAGACAAGATTTGTGCTTCCTAACGCAGCAAACACAAGATTCGCGCACGCACACCTTATGTTTCGAGCTTTAATTTGGGTGAGCGCACCCTTTGTTTGGTCCAGGTACTGATTTGCGGGTTGGTTCAAATAAGGTCTAATTTTCGGAGGGGGGCAGCCTTTAGCGAGGAGGGCATAGTTTTTGTTCTGATAACAGAAGACGCCTACTGGACTATGAGCTCTTGGTTCTAGCAACAAATTAGTTCATGTGTAGCTCTTGGAACGCTGCGAGATTTATAAAAAAAGTGCACCTGATTCCAACAGGGGAAAGTTTGTTGTGGTGACTAGTATGGCAATATTCCTGACACCCAGATTTGGTAAAATCTGACATGAGTTTTTGCTGCACTTAACACTCTGGCTGAGCTGGAAATGCTTGCAGATATCTAAACTGAAAATTTTCATTTGTTAGGAAGTCAGTTTTAGAAAGAAGGTTTAATCTAGGTAGCGGTTTGCCCGTCCAGATGTCTCGTCCTGCCTCAGGAGTTGGGGGCTGGGGCTCATCCCCGGATTCTTAGCCGTAGAGCCAGGAGTGTCACCTCAATCGATGACTGCATCCGTGGAAGGTGGAGTGGGCCGACTCTTCTACACACACCCCTGTTACTTTCCAACCTTAGTGGTGCCCATTTACCGACCAGTTAAGGCAGTCCCGCACCCAGTGGTTCCAAGCTAAAATGCAACGGAGGGTCTGGGGGCCGAGCCCCCTAGAGGTTGAAGAATTTTTGCATTTTTGCCCAAAAATAGTACATTGGATGTTTATTTCTTGCAAACAGTAAATTATGATAGTTGTCTCGACCCTCTGAACTTCCCCCTGGGTGCGGCCTTGAGTTAAGCTGGATTAGCTAGAGTCGAGAATGTTTTGTGGCCTCCGGTGATCGAAGCACTGACCGACCGTATGGTTGGAATTTCTAACCAGCAGCTTAGACCACTCACACAGCAATCTAGATTTAATTTCTTAGAAAAAATGGGAATCCCTGAAGTCCCTTTGCACGGACGTCGTAGCCTTTTATCCATTTTTCCGTGAAATAACTCTTAGTTCATATTTTAATGATTGTAACGTTTTCAGTCTATCCTTAAACACTTCGCATGGATCTGCTTTCTGGCTCCAATCTTGCAACTTTGGTAACGATCATTGTAGAATTGATTCAGTTTTCTTCTAGTAAGTATATATTCCATAACCAATTTCATTCTTAGGGGGAATCAAGGCGGAAGGGTTTTGCTTCCGATTTTTTTGAACCTTATTGGCAGTGTTCGGGGCTGCAAAACGCCATATAAAGTAAATCCCCCTGTGCAAAATTGATCAACTTCAACATCATATTCCCGACGACTGGCACAACGTTAAACCTTAAAGCCCGGTTCACACTAAGCAATAATTGCCGGCATTGCCACCAGATTGCTCATTTATTGCTAGTGTGAACAGAGTAAAAATTGCCAGCAATATTGCTGTGAATCGGCAATCTCAGCTAGGAAAGTGAGCACGCTCTGTGGCAATTAAACGCGTAAATATAGGGGCGTACAGACTGCCGCTGGATAAAAATTTTTAATTTCCTGCTATATATACTGCCGGCAATCTTGGCAATGCAGTGTGAACGAATGCATTGCTGGCAATATTGCCATTGCCCTTAAATTGCTACAAGTACATTGCTTGCAGATTGCCTAGTGTAAACCGGGCTTAAGGTGCTGGTATCGCTTTGTGTAAATGACCCTACAAGCTTCAATTCTTTATGAAAGTGGATGATACTTTCCAAATGCATTATTTTCGTGCGCTTTAAAGATAAGAAAGTTTTGGTTTTTGCTATTATTCTCTCAGTATATACGTAGTCGAAACATCGGATTGGTGGTTATGGATGGAAAGAGGACACCAAAATGAATATTTTTGCTTTTACAACCGTTGCGCTATCTCTAGTGGATAGGGCATCTAAGCCAAAAACGATTTTTGGGATCAAAAATGTACATTTTTGAAGAAATCAGTTTTTTCAAAATTACTTCCAAATCTTAGACAATTTTGATTTATTTATACTCAATCGATACATCGTCCAATTGCACATTTTATCAATTCCTATTCGCTGGAGTTCGTTGCTTTAACTTACAGAATTCGCCGAAACACCATTTTAGCGAAACAGCGATTATATATTTTGTTTTGAACATCGATTTCTCAAAAACTACCCAATGGATTTGCGTGATTTTGGCCAGAATGAAAATTCGCACTATTACGGAAGTACATTTTTCTCTCTTTGAGCTAAACGTCTCCAGTTGCGAGAAAACTGAATACCAAGTTGCGAGGTTTCGTGTCATCGCACATTTGCCGGATTATTGAGACTTGTTGCGCCAAATCCAAAAAATGTCCCTCGGCCCACATGTCCTTCATACGGCACAAGAAGAAATTTTGGCCGATTCTACAGTTTTGAGAAATCGGTGTTCAAAAATTTTTGGTCTATATTCCGCCTGTCAGATGTCAGCATGTGAGAAAATTTTTGCTATTTTTTGCTAATTTTGCTTGTTTCGTAAGCTCAGGGTATTTTTTTACAGGCCCCCCCCCGAAATTGACCTTCCCCCCCCCGAAATTGACCTTCCCCCCCCCGAAAATGCCTTCCCCCCCCCCGAAATCGCCCCCTCCCGGGATTTTTGCTCCCCCCCCCCCCGGGATTTTTTGGAGGCCCAAATTTTTGCCAAAAATAGGCCAATTTTCAAAAAATTTCCGGCTTCGCCGGAGATTTTTTCGAAAAAATAGCTATTTTTAGCTTAAATCCTGGCATTTTTGAGAACTTTTTGCGTTTCACCATGCAAAATACGCCAAAAAATACCATTTTGTGGCTCATTTTTTCATTTTTGCAAAAAATCTTCCCCTCCCCCGAAAATTTCTTCCCCCCCCCCCCGGGGCCCGGGGGGGGGGGGGGGCCCGGGAAGCCCCCCCCCCCCGGAAAAAAATCCCTAAAAAATACCCTGTAAGCTCATGTGAATGTACAGATTATAAGCTTTAAAACTATGTATGAAGCTCTTTCCAACTACCAAAATTGCGAAAGCTATAGTGTTTCAAAGAACGCCACAAAAGCACTGCACAAAAAGATACCACCACCTTAAGCCATATATCGTTGGAAAGCTGAGAAGATGCTCTTTCGAATGCTATAAACCACGTAGCTGCATCTGGTTGTTATTTTAAATGGTTTTTTCCAAAACTAACAAAAAAATTGTCGTCGATTTTAGCTAAATTTTGCTAAATAAAACTTTGTGGTTACAAGCTACAGCAAATTAGCTTATACCATTTGAAAGAGCACATCCTCCGCTTTCCAACGATGTGCAGTTTAATCTCTATCGTTGTCTCAGTCTTTAGCAATATGCTTTTGAACTTGACGCATTTTGGCTCAGGGGGGGTTTTCCTATATATATATATATATATATATATATATATATATATATATATATATATATATATATATATATATATATATATATATATATATATATATATAATCCTGTTTTGTTTATATCCAGAGTTTTTAGGATCACCAAGATTCAAGAGTTTAAAATTTGTATTATTTTATTTCAGGTAAACTTCAGTATGAATTTGTGACCTGCGGCTCTGTTATCAAACTGCTCAATTCCAAGCACAATGTCCGGCTCCATTCTCATGAGGTCAAGTATGGTTCTGGGAGTGGTCAACAGGTTTGTTTGGTTTATAATAGAGCACTATCTGCTGGTTTTTTCCTAGGCAAAAATTTCTGGGGGGGGGGAAGTCTGGGGGGGGGCCCCAGGTCAGGGGGGCTCGGATTTCTGGGGGGGGGGGAGAAAAATTTTAGAAAAATGTCTAAAAATAGCTATTTTTGCTGCTGAGCTAAAAAAATGACTATTTTTAACTTAAATTTAAGCTTAAAATAGCTAAAAATGGGTAAAAATCCGGCGAGGCCGGAAAAATTTTTCAAAATTGACCCTCAAAACCCTATTTTTCCGGGCACTTTAGGGTTGGGGCGGTTCTGGGGGGAAGGCCCTAATCCTGGGGGGGGGCGACCCAAGTCTGGGGGGGCGGATTTCTGGGGGGGGGCCCACCCCCCTGTAGGAAAAAGCCAGATCTGTTTGAAAGTGTATTGAAATTTTTTAAAACTTACGTATTTTGAAAGAAAGAAAAGTATGTACAGGTATTTTTATAGTGGAATTGTGTGTCCCCCCTTGAAATTAATTGACCTCCCTTTTGAAATCGTCTCCACTTAGGACTTTTCTGGTGCTTATATTTTCGCCAAAAACGGGCTAACGAGTTTTTTACCTTTATTTTAGAAAGTCCATTTTAGGCAAAATCCAGTCACCTTTGAGAAAGTTTTGCCTTTGACAGGAAATAACAAGATGCGTATATATTGTGCCAAAAGCACCCTTTGATTTTTTTATCAAAACTTGCAAAATGTCCCCTTCCCACCTTCTTGGTTCCTCGACCTAAATCGTTTCTCTTGTGAGAATTTAACCCCGTAGAAAGTTACATAGTACCAGCTCATCATAGGGAGAGATTGTGGTGCTGTGGGGGGTGGTGCTTGCTCTCTTTTTCTCTCACAGGTAAACATGTTCTTCAAATTTATGCAAATGCCATTTTCTGCTGGCCGGGGGAGGGCAGGTGGCTCTTTATTCTTCTATTTGACATTGTGTTTTTGGGTTTTTTTAGTCGGTAACTGGTAAGGACGATATGGACGATAATAACAGTCATTGGGCGGTGGAGGGAACCGCAGATAAAGTCTGCAAAAGAGGGTGAGAAGAGACGCGTTTTTTCGATTTTTTCTGTATTATTTAGAGCTTTGTTTTTTAATGATTTTAAATAAGTTAGGATTGCTCAGGTTAAAGCGCTGCAAATATAATGTAATGGATTTTGTCTAGATTTTTTCGGTGTGGTACATACATTGCACAGGTGTAATTAATCCAGTTCAGGTTGAAATTTTGCACAGTCAAACTTTTAAAATGGTACAATGGTATATAATATTTAAATAAAATTTAATTAAATTTAAATAAATTATAATTTGAATAATTTAGGTAAATTTTACTATTTATGTACAGCCTTAGCTCAATTTTTTACAAATTGTGGAACCACTCTGTTGTACGTAGTTGTATTCTCATGTTTCTAGTGTTTATTGTGATCAACGTAGTCTCAATTTATTCTTTTTATAACATCTTTTATTTTGTGTTTGGTTTTTAAAGGGAACCTGTCCGTTGCGAAGACACGGTACGATTTAAGCACCTAACCACGGGGTGCTATCTTCACAGTCATTTCTTCCCCTCCCCCCTGTCCAATAATCAGGAAGTATCCTGTTTTGAGGACGGTACAGGGACTGGGGATAGTGGTTAGTCTGGAATTAATTAGATTATTTAATTATTAGATTAATTAACATTTATACTTATATGTAGTTAATTTTTTGTACATAAGAGACTTATACGTATTGCGTTGTATACTGTTTTGTATTAGTTAACTAGAGCTGTTTGACCACAGTTAAGTAACTCCCACTAACCCACCTATAGCTAAATCATACCTTAATTATTAGACCATGGATGAAAAGATTTGGCTTAAATTTGCGCTATCAGGAATGCTTCTTGTCATCGTTTATATACGTGATGCAAGTTTCTCACTGGAGCCATTGTCAATAATTGGTGTCCAATGGTTATTTGCAGTTCACTTTAGTTTCTCTGTTGATGTTTTTCTGTTTTTTCCAGGCGATTATTGGATAGTGCAGTGTGACGGAGAATTTTGGGAACGAAATGAGCCTGTTCGACTCAAGCATCGAGACACTGGATCGTAGGCGGTTTTTCACTGTAGATTGTAGAAGGATCTTTGTATCAATAAACTGTAGCTCAAAGCAAACATTAGAGCACACATTGTTAGGAGGACTTTCGATCTGTGTCAGCAAGAGTGTATAATAGATCAAAGTATGACACTCTTACACTGGCATGAACGAATCATGCTAGGTATGCAGGGTATTTTTTAGGAATTTTTTCCGGGGGGGCTTCCCGGGCCCGAGGGGGGAAGAAATTTTCGGGGGGGGGGAAGAATTTTTTGCATAAATGAGCCAAGAAATGGTATTTTTTGTCGTATTTTACATAGTGAAACGCAAAAAGTTCTCAAAAATGCCAGGATTTAAGCTAAAAATAGTTATTTTTACGAAAAAATCTCCGACGAGGTCGGAAAATTTTTGAAAATTGGCCTATTTTGGCAAAAATTTGTGCCTCCAAAAAATCCTGGGAGGGGGAAGCAAAAATTCCGGGAGGGGGCGATTTCGGGGGGGAAGGCATTTTCGGGGGGGGAAGGCACAGGCCTGTTGCGGTTCCTATTTTTCCTATTTTTTCCTATTTTTTCGAGGCATTCCTATTTATTCCTATTTTCAGCCGAAATTCCTATTTTTTCCTATTTTTTGTATTTGACCAGTGTGAACTATAAATTTTTATCTTGGCTATTTTGCTGCACAGAATACAAAACTTTCTTCAAGCTTTGAATGACATAATATATAGGTTTTGAGAAAAATTTTGCGCCTTCGGCGCAATTGTGTTTTACTTATTTTAAAACGCCCTCGTCTTTACCTTTGCCTATATTAGTCCTCCAACTTACACTAGGTATACCTTGGTGCATATGTGCGTTAGGTTACTAAATTGTTAGTGTGAAAATTAAAAGCTTTGTACGACCATTGCCACAACATTTCCCTGTTTTAAAAATTCGTAGTTATAAATAAGTCTGCACGGATTAAGCTAAGTTTCCAAATGTTTGGTAATTGGACCTACATACGTATTGTATAATTTAAAATGCAGTGCTCGTTGCACATCCACATTTGCTTTACTCATACGTTAACCATGGGTGTTTTTGTTTTAGTTCTAGTATATATTTTTAGAAATGTAAGATTCCAAATAGATAACGAGAAGTAGGGATACAAGTAATTGCTTAGGGTCTGTGGGCCGGGCTTCCAGCAAAACTAGCGATTTTTGTGAAATTCACGACCCAGTAGCAATTTTCTTGAGCACTTTGACTGATCTTTTTCAGTAATTTTCTCTTTCTGTCGCTAGAAAGAGTGCGCACAAGACCAAAAGTTTTTCATTTCAGAACTAAAGTACGTACAGGTCAGAAATTTGTAAATTTTCATAACTGTGAGGTTTGAAATGGGTTTTTAGCAATAAATAAATTCAGGGCGTTCTAGAGAATTTTCTGAATTTTCAGACAAATTCAAAAATTTTCGGAAATTTCAAATTTTACCGGTGCTTTTTCAAAAAATTTCTAACTTACCTTTACCAAAATAACTAGCAATTTCTTTCGAAAGCTGCGGGGAAAACAGAAAAAGTGTTTTTCCTCCCTGTGTCCATCCCTGGTTAAACTGGCATTTTTTAGTGGGGGGGTGTGGACTTTTCCCCCCACATTTCGGAGCCCCCCACTTTTTTGGAGGTCGACCAAAAGTGTCGAAACACTAGGTTTTTGAGGTCAAATTTTCAAAAATTTTCTCAATTTTTAGCTAGTTTATGGACTTATTAGTTCATTTTAAGCTTAATAACAGCTATTTTTTCGTTTTTACCTTAACATGCGAATTTTTGGCTAAAAATTTAGGTATATTTGTACCTTGCCCCCCACTTTTCGGAAGCCCCCCCCCACTTCTCCGTCCCTAGGGGGTGGGCGAAGCCCCCCCCCCCACTTTCAAAACCCTAACAAATGCCAGTTGAACCCAGATTGAACTCAAAAAGTTTTATATAATAGTATCGCCCCAGATTTCCGATTTGCCGAGCGGTGAAATATTTCAGTTTCAAATGATTATAAATGGTTCGAATCCCGAAAAATGGTGATACCACCGTTCGTTAAATTCAAAATAAGAGTTAAAAGTTTTCAGAACATTTAAAATTCATTTAAGGACACACAGTAGTTGCGCTTTCTGCTGAAATCGACAAATTAAGCCTTCATTTTGAGCCTGGAAATTCCTATTTTTTCCTATTTTTTGACCAAAAAGTTCCTATTTATTCCTATTTTTTGATGGTAAAATTCCTATTTTTATTCCTATTTTTTCGAAAACCCCGCGCAACAGCCCTGAAGGCATTTTCGGGGGGGAGGTCAATTTCGGGGGAGGCCCCCCTCCCCCCTCCTGTAAAAAATACCCTGGGTATGCTCGGTGCGTTAACTCGGGCCCCCCCGGAACTTCCGGGGGGTCCCACTTTGCGCTGCCCCCCGGAACTTCCGGGGGGTCCCACTTTGCGCCAAGTACACGCTTTTATATAAGCGTGTGTCACCATTTTTATATCATTGAAAAGAGCAGAAAAAATGCTACAAAGTTGTCGAATTAGTTTTTTAATTGCATTAACCTAACTGAAGTTATAATTAATTAATTAAAATAACTAATTAATTACCTGCAGTAAGCCTTAGGCTAATGGGCCCTGGGCTTTTTTTACTGGGGGGGGGTTGGGGGGCGCCCCCCCACTTTTTGGCCCCTCCACTCGACCCCTCCCCCCCCACTCGACCCCTCCCCCCCCCCACTCGGCCCCACCCATACTTTTTTGGGGTTCCTCCCCCCACTCACCATAACGTGCCCAGAAAATGCCAAATTTTAAGGATTTTTAGTCAAAAATTGTCTGTTTTGGTACTCAAACTCGTTTTTTTCACTTTTTAGCATAATTATAGCACTATATGTAGAAAACAGGCTATTTTTACTCCATTTTTAGCGATTTTAGACCACTTTGGATTCCCCCCCCCACTTTTGGGTTCCTCCCACTCTCCCCACATCCGCTTTTTTCGCCTAGAAAAAGCCCAGGGGCCAAGCAGCGAGCAGACACACGCTTATATCAAGAGTGCATAATTGCACTATCATGAGGGTGCGCGGAGCGCCCCTCATAATATGAGCTATAAAGGCACTTTGCGGATTAGGGAAACTGTTAATTAGCCATAACTAATTAACGGTAGGGAGTTGAGAGCAAAAGTTTACATTTTTGAAATCTCCAGGCCAAGAGCTTTCGAATCGAAATTTTTCGAGGTCCCAACACAGAAAATTGTCAAAAAGTCGTCTAAAATAGCATTTTTTGGCCATTCGGTGGTGCGCCTATATAGTAAATCGGGGTCGCTGAAAACGATGGGCATACTGCCGAAACCGATGGATGTGACCCTCAGGCCCCATGGCGCCCGTGGTTCCTCGCCCAGGGTCAAAGTTGGGAAAAGTCCGTAAAAACGGCTATTTTCGGCCATTTGGTGGTGCCCATATATAGTAAATCGGGGTCGCTGAACAACACGATGAGCATACTGCCGAAACCGCCCGAAGTGACCACTGGTCAGCATGGCCCCGTGGCACCTCGCCCAGGGTCAAAGTTTGGAAAAGTCACTAAAACAGCGTTTTTCGGGGTTTTGGTTGGGGGCATATATAGTAAATCGACTACGCTCGTTTCAATGAGCATATTTTCAGAACCGACGGAAGTGACCACTGGTCACTATGGTCTAGGTGGCCTATTGACCAGTGGTCAAACCCCATAAAACAGCGTTTTTCGGCGTTTCGGTTGGGGGCAGATATAGTAAATCGACTACGCTCGTTTCAATGAGCATATTTTTAGAACCGACGGAAGTGACCACTGGTCACTATGGCCTAGGTGGCCTATTGACCAGTGGTCAAACCCCCTAAAACAGCGTTTTTCGGCGTTTTGGTAGGGGGCATATATAGTAAATCGACTACTCTCGTTTCAATGGGCATATCGCCGAAACCGACGGAAGTGACCACTGGTCACTACAGCCTATGGGGCCTATTGACCACTGGTCACACGGCCTAAAACAGCGTTTTTCGGGGTTTCGGTTGGGGGCATTTATAGTAAATCGACTACGCTCGTTTCAATGAGCATATTTTCAGACCCGACGGAAGTGACCACTGGTCACTATGGCCGAGGTGGCCTATTGACCAGTGGTCAAACCCCTAAAACAGCGTTTTTCGGGATTTTGGTTGGGGGCATACATAGTAAATCGACTACGCTCGTTTCAATAAGCATATTTTCAGACCCGACGGAAGTGACCACTGGTCACTATGGCCTAGGTGGCCTATTGACAGTGGTCAAACCCCCTAAAACAGCGTTTTTCGGGGTTTCGGTTGGGGGCATATATAGTAAATCGACTACGCTCGCTTCAGTGAGCATATTTTCAGACCCGACGGAAGTGACCACTGGTCCTATACCGGAGGCCCCCTACACAGGTTCAATGTATGCCCCCACCAAGTGTGCGCACCCAGTCGGGTTTTTGGGTGCAGGCTCCAGTAAACCGGCGTACTGGGGCCTGCTAGTTCTACTACTCTTGGTCATAGCCGGCGACGTGGAAAGAAACCCTGGCCCTAATACCCCCTGGCCTTGTCCCGTCTGCTCCAAGAACGCCCCCAGTAACTGTGTTATGTGCACCTCCTGTCGGGGGTGGGTGCACTTCAGACCTTGCTCCAACCTCAGGACTTACAGAGAATACGACCAGTATTCATGGAAATGCAGTATATGCACTCCCCGCCCCACCCAACCGGCCAACCTCCCTGCCGGCCCACCCAGACCAAACAGAAATGGTGCAATAGCTGCGCGGGCGCAGCACACAACCCCCACCCCAGCGGCTGGGCCGCTCAGGCCGAACAGGACTGCCCTCCTACCGAACCCTGCCCCTCCCCTAATGGGACCTGTCCAAATCCCGGCCCCTCCCAGGACCCCGGGCATGAACCGCCCAATCCGGCCTGGCGGTGGGCGCCGTCACATCAGGATCTGGCAATGGAATGCCGGAGGGTTAAAAACCAAGAAGGCTTGGCTGGAACATCAACTGAAGGAAGCCGAAGCCGACGTGGCCCTAGTACAGGAAACCCACCTGTCGGAGAAGGAATCCCTATCCATACCAGGTTACAGTGCGGTATGGCAGCCAAGACGCCAGGCCAGAGGCCTGGGACCTATCAAGGGCGGTGGCGTGGGCATCCTCATCAAGGAGAATATACCCTTTTCCAGTATCAACAGGCGAATCACTGCCATTACTGACAACACTACTGAAACAGCTGCCGTTCGCCTCCACCTCCCTGGCCGTGACCTCCAGGTCTTCAACGTCTATGTCCCTCCCATCCAGAGGCAAAGAGAAGAAATGAGGCAGCAACTCTTCGACCCGGAAGCTTTGCCATCTGGGCGGAACTGCGTAATCGGAGGAGACTTCAACGCACATGCCGCCAGATGGGAACCCACTGCTACGACTGACACTCTCGGGGACCAAATCGAAAACTGGCTATCCACCTCTGACATGACTACACTGAACGACGGCTCCCCAACCCGGCTTGGGGCCAACTACAGAGAGGGCCCCACTGCCCCAGATCTGACCCTGTGCCATACTTCAATGGCCCCGTCTGTCCAGTGGGAAGTCATGCCCAACACGATCTCAGACCATCACCCGGTGCTAACGACGATCAACCTTGAGGCTGCCCCCCTCCCCCCGGCGGGGCCCCTGCGAAGTGGTGCTTTCGGAAGGCCGACTGGCACCAATTCCAAGAACTGGTGGAAAGAAGCCTGAGAGAAGCCCCCTCCCTGCCGATGTCGGGGTGCACGAGGGGAACCGAATCGTATCTGCCCGGATCCTGGACGCTGCTCGATGCAGCATTCCTCGAGGTAGAAGAAGGCAGAAAGCGCCGTGGTGGTGCCCCGAAGCGGAAGAAGCAGTAAGAAAGTGTCGAGAAGCCAGAGCCACGGCCATGGACAGTCCGGAGGCCAGAGAACGCTGGATTGACGAAGAGGAACTGTGTGGCGACCATTCGACGTCTGAAAAAGGAATGCTGGAAAACTTTGCCTCGACCCTCAGTGCCAGAACAGACCCCAGGAAAGTGTGGTCTGTGATCAATGCTATCGACGGCAGAAAATCCGGCTCAACTCCAAACGCTGCTCTACTGTGCTCCGGCAAAGTGGTAGTCGGAGACAAAGGCAAAGCCAAAGCCTTCGTCCAGCAGTATTCCAGTGTAAGCTACGTCAAGCCTACCGAGCAGAGGAAGAAGAAAAGGATCGAGGTGAAGCAGTCACTCAGCAGCCGGTTCCGGAACGGCGAAGAAGACCCGATGTGCTCCAGTTTCTCACGACTGGAACTGGACTTAGCCCTGAACAACCTGAAACTTGGCAAAAGCCCTGGACGGGATGGTATCACTAACGAAATGCTGATCAACTTGCCGGAAGCTGGAAAATCATACCTACTCAGTCTCTTCAACCAATCCTGGCTGCAGGGAGAAATCCCCCAGCCCTGGAGGGTAGCCGACATCATTCCTATCCTGAAGAGGGGGTAAACCGGCTGCTGAGACAACAAGCTACAGACCAATCAGCCTGACAAGTTGTCTGGGAAAACTGCTGGAAAGTATGGTCAAATCCAGACTTCAGTGGTGGCTAGAACATCATCAGAAGCTGACCCCCGTCCAGGCTGGCTTCCGCCAGCTGAGATCCACAGAAGACCACATCTGCAGGCTCACTCAGTCTGCGGTGGATGGATTTCAGAAGCGACCTCCCGCCAAACGGACGGTTCTGGCCATGATTGACTTTTCAAGAGCCTTTGACACGGCCATAAGGGAACGGATCCTGTGGAAGCTCATCCAGAAAGGAGTCCCTCAGCTGATGGTGAAATGGATCAAGTCCTTCCTCACCCACAGAAAAGGCCGGGTCCGCGTGAATCAGTCATTCAGTATGCCTAGAATCTTCCATCAAGGTGTCCCCCAGGGCTCTGTCCTGTCTCCACTTCTCTTCCTCGTGTTCATCGACGACATACTACGGCAGCTCCCGAGGAAGTCGAAGGCAGCATCTATGCAGACGACGTGGCGGTATGGTGCTCCGATCCAGACATCAGGACAGCTGAAGCGAAAGTTCAGGAAGCCCTGGACTCCATCACAGCATGGGCGAGAGAAAATGAAGCAGTCATAAACGTTGAAAAATGTCAATGCTGCATTTTCTCTACCCACAACAAACAAGCCAACCATCAGCCCAGCCTCTCCATCCGTGGTAGTCCAGTCCCCTACGATCCGAATCCATCATTCCTGGGGGTAACGCTGGACTGGAATTTGTCATTTGCCCTCACGTCAAGAATCTGAAAACCCGCTGCCGGAAAAGAATTGCCACACTCAGCGCAGTAGCGGGCAGATCGTGGGGCCCCTCCAAAGATGACCTCCGCCTGATGTACATTGCCTACATCAGATCAATTATCGAATATGCTCTGCCTGCCTGGTATCCCTCTGCGTCGGATAGCACTGTGGCTAAGCTAGAAACCATCCAAAACTCGGCGGCCAGGGTAATTACCGGATGCTATGCTGGATCACCCGCCGATCTGGTCAGAACCGAAGCAAATCTGCCACCGCTTCGACTGCGAGCAGAGGAACTGTCTGCCTGT